>PIJE02000053.1:552977-572977 GCA_002895965.2 Coryphaenoides rupestris
GCACACGTGTGGTGGGGGTGGTGTTGCCGCGGCTAGGCGATTAGCTGACAATCAAAACGGTGGCTAACACACACACACACACACACACACACACACACCACGCTAGCATAGTGAGAAGGAGAGTAGAGTGGTGTTGGTTTGAACTCCATCTCTCTGCTCCTCATTAGCCTCCTCACATCCCCTCAATACCTGCTCACCACCAAAAGAGAGAAGCCTCCAGTGTTGCTGTGTGTGTGCGTGTGTGTGTGTGTGTGTGTGTGTGTGTACGCAGGTGTGTGTGTGTGTGTGCGTGTGTGTGTGTGTGTGTGTGCGTGTGTACGCAGGAGTGTGTGTGCGCGAGAGGGTGTGTGTGTGAGTGTCGGGCCGGGATAGGGAACTCTCCAAGGAGCCCACAGCTCCATCTGGGCCAAAGTAATTGGTCTGCTATTCATACGCGGCGGTGTACTACCCCCGAGCTATTCATACAGTCATACATGAACTAGTTACAGAGAGGACAATCAGGAGATGGCTTGACCCCGATGTCAACGATTGTTCACGAGGCACCGCGACGTCGGGAAGAGAAACGTAAACCCCGGACGTGAGAGAGAGAGAGAGCGGCGAGGAGACAGGAAGTATCGTTCACGGGACAGGAAGTCTCTCTCTCTCTCTCTCTCTCTCTCTCTCTCTCTCTCCTCTGCTCCGTGCTGACAAGTGTGTGTGCGCAGAGTTTGCCTCTGAACTGTGCAGCCAGCGGTGGTTCAGGTATTTCACTCGTGGTTCTTTGGAGGGAGACCACAGAGTTAGAGGAGGAAGAGGAGAAGGAGGAGGAGGAGGAGGAGGAGGAGGAATAGAGGAAGAGTCTGTCCTTCAGCCTGTGGATGAAGGAGAGGGTGGTGAAGGGTGGGGGTGGGAGGTGGAGGGTGGGGTTGGGAGGTGGAGGGTGGAGGGGTAGGGAGTGTGTGCGCCCGAGGGGAATCATCAATTACTCTGGCAGCTTTCCTTCAGTTATTATCCTCTTGGAAATAATTACATTAAAGAAGTGGAGTGGTTCGAGAGCAGAACCATAATAACCTGCATCCAGGAACACTTACGCAATCATCACACACACACTCACACACTCACACACACACTATATTTACACCTACACATTTTTTTACTTGGCTAACAATAGAGAATATGACTCAATCGTATCCATTTCACCATTATTGGACCTTTACCACTCAGAGACACACAAATGCAATCCCTCACTATGGGCAATGTAATGAATCTAATGCTAACTGTGTGTGTGTGTGTGTGTGTGTGTGTGTGTGTGTGTGTGTGTGTGTCTCTCTCTCTCTCTCTCTCTCTCTCTCTGAACACCGACTGACTGTCTCTCCGCCTCCACTTTACAGAAACAGGCGCATATTATTTTTTCCCGCCTGCCGTCGCCGTGTAATGAAAGGAAGCTTCCGACATCATCGCCTCATTCCTCAACAAGACGGATGCGGTCGGAGGACTGTTGGCGTCCTCCTCCTCCGCCTCCTCCTCCTCCTCCTCCTCCTCTTACGTTTATTTATCAGCCGTTTCAAGTGGTTGTCGTCGGAGCGTTGGAGTGCCGGTGGAGTCGTGGGCTCGGTGGTGGTGGTGGTGGTGGTGGTGGTGATGGTGGTGGTGGTGGCGGTGGTGGTGGCGGTGGCGGCGACCGGACTGCCACACAACCACCGCCACCTCACTGATTATTCAGAGTGAAGAGGACGCACCGGGCCATCACCACCCAGCGGAATAAGAGAGGGAACACCCCCCCCTCCTCCCCTCCTGTGTGTAGTCTGTCAGGGTCTGTCAGCTACCGCCTCGTTCATTCATGCATTCATTCAGTCTCAACAAGCAGTGTTGTGTGTGTGTGTGTCTCTCACCCCCACCTTCTCCCTCCCTCCCTCCTCAGTCACTTATTCTCTCTCTCCTGTGTTATCTCTTTCTCCTCCTCCCCCCTCCCTCTCTCCTCTCTCTCTTCTCTCCTCTCTCTCTCTCTCTCTCTCTCTCTCTCTCTCTCTCTCTCTCTCTCTCTCCCTCCCTCTCTCTCTCTGTTTCACTCTCCCCACACTGCTTGAAAATTAGCTACTGGTGTCTTGTAGGGGATAGCCCCCCCCCCCCCCTCCACCCTCCACCCTCCACCCTCAACCTCCAAAGACCCCTCCACCTCCTCCACCACCACCTCCTCCCCACCTCCACCTCCTCCTCCACCTCCACCTCCTCCACCTCCTCCACCACCACCTCCTCCTCCACCACCACCACCACCTCCACCTCCTCCAGCTCCACCACCTCCACCACCACCTCCTCCACCACCACCACCTCCTCCACCTCCTCCACCACCTCCACCTCCTCCTCCACCACCTCGGACCCGCTTGGTCCCGATGAGCCATTGTGCAATTCAAGCAGATGGATGGGGAACAAAGGGGAGGGGTGTGGGGGGGTTTTGGGGGGACGGGGGTGAGAAGAGGGAGGCCCCCTCTGCCTGCCCCACCCCCCCCCCCCCCCCCCCCCCCACCACCACCCCCTTCACCCTCTCCTTGTATCACAGCCAACCAGGCTCCGGCTAATCTTCTCAAGCTTTCACGGCGAAGCAATGAATAACCTTCGCATCCTCCCTGCGACCCGGGCCTGTAGCTGCCCCCCCCCGGTCTTATCTCACCCGCTGCAGGGCCACCGGGGGCCCGGGGAGCCTCCTGGATAGCATCTCTCCCCCCCCCCGCCCCCCTGGTAGACTACATGCAGTCTCGCTCCTGCTCACCCAATCATGTCCATGTGTTGTTTTTTTTCTCCCCCCCCTCTTTTTGTTTGGTTTGTTTCTGGGGGCTCCGGGCGGCGGCGGCGGCGGCGGGGGGAGATTAATTGGGGGCGATGGCTGACTGACATCTGGTCCGGCGCTCACGGAGGCGCGGGTCTTTGAGGTCCGCGCCTCCGTAATGAGGCGGCGGCTGCGAGTTAATTTTCTCATCGACACGGCGTTCGGCTGAGCTCTTTGAAACACGTTTCAACACAACACTCGGGAACGGGTACAGCTCTGGGAATCATTTTTTTTTTTTTTTTGGGGGAACCAGTTACATAAATTTGAATCTGCTGGATTCAGCATTAATAATAACAGCAAACACGTCTGGCCGGCGTTGAGCAGAAATGATTACCGACTCCGACTCCCGAGAAGAAATTCACAGCTCTCTCTCTCTCTCACTCTCTCTCTCAGACAGTCATCGTTTGTAATTGAATTAGCATTATAATTCGTCACCACAATCCCAGTAAGTGTAGCCTGTTGGCCGCGGTGCCCGACTATGACGACATGATAACGTTCTCCAATGTTGCACCTCGAGCCTCGAGCCCTGCGGGGACAAACAAGGCTCCACAAACGCTGTGTTTACGCTGCCGTCGTTGTCCTGTCGTGAGCAGCTCACCTGCACGCCACGGCAGGACAAGGAGAACCATCACACCACACGCTAGCGAGGTCCTGTTAAAATATTGAGGATGTACTTAAGTGCTATTTGGCCAAGTGTCATTTAGGCTGAAGGGCTCTCCATCTACAAAAGACGTCTTCAAGTGACTGGATGAGAGCTTCTGCTGAGCCACAGAGGAATACACAGGTGTTGAATAATTTACTTCGTATGAAACATTCATGTTTCTGTCCCATATACGACGCCTAACTTAAACTACGACTACCGCTCAAGTCATAAAATAAGAGAACGTATCAGCAACATCACTGTCGGGATTTTCACATTAAGATAAATTACACTTACTGTGAAAAAGCCAACATTTTTGTAAACATAATTGAAATTACTGTTGTTGCTCCCGGCGATATGCGCGTATTGACACTCATTTGCATAATAGCACAACATTATGCATACGCATAACATGCAGACGGAGGGCTGATGCAGAAGAAAGCGAAACCATTACCTGAACTTCTTCCTCCCGGGGGCAAACCTCCTCTAACAAAGAAAATCAATGTAATCTAACGCTGCAATGAAGAATCTTCATTCCACCAGGAGTGTTGATAGCTGTCGGTGTTCCTAGCGTACGCAGGCCTGCTCTGTGCATCAGGTATTAGCTGCTCTCTGCACACAGGCTTTCATCAATAGCATTTTCAAAAGGATTTGGCAGCCAGTGGCGTCAACAAGACATCGTTATCGTCAACCTTAAAATCGTATTCAGAAGTTAAGAAAATAAAACTCAAAGCACCACTGTGCATAATGTCCTGTCAGATTACAATGTGTTTATCATATTGGGACAGATCCGATGTTCAAAGTATCAGTGTGGTTGTATTATTGTAGAATTATTATTATCATTATTATTATAATACCACAACTGTGTTTCAATAACTGCAAACACGCCCCATTAGCTGCCCAGCTGCCAACAGAAAAGTCAATAATAGGATAACAATTCAACATTTGAACACTTCAGGAAATGGGTGAACAACCTTAATGGCCATATTATCATAGTGCAGTGTTCTCCATATTAACATTGTGTGTGATGTTATGTAAAAAACAAAAGCGACTTTAAATAAACACGGCTATTTATATTACCCGTTGTATTACCTGCCAAGAGAGCTCACAGTTGTAGCTGTTTGGGGGTAAAACAGATCGAGCGACCGTCGAGATGTTTATTGATATTCAAAAGACAGTGAAGAGCTTAGTTAACGGCGCCTATTTTTATCTCGAAAGGCTTCGCCGGAGAGAACGAGACGTCTTGTGCACCATCACCGCTTTGTTCTTCCCATCGCTTGATCACTTCCTGAGCTCTCCTAGCCCTGCCTGCCGCGGCTGACCTGTTGTTGCGGAGATGTGTGTGTGTTTGCTATATTTATATGGCTCTGAATCTACCACCACCGCCACCACCACCACCACCACTACCACCACCACCCCCTCCACCCTCCTCCACATGCTACAGGCAAAATATTCATTACTAAGTAGCCTCCGGCGACTGTCATCCGCAGACAACGGAGTGGAGACAACAACAGTGTGTGTGTGTGTGTGTGTGTGTGTGTGCAGCAACACACAGGGGAGCCGTCCTAGCGCACTTGTAGGCGCAGCAGCAGCTAGCTAGCTAGTATGGGAGGCGTGGGGACGAGGCTGGCAGCGCGGCGGTGGCGGTGGCGGTGGCGGCGGCGGCGGCGAGGGTGGCGTGACGCGGCGGCGCGGATATAAGCCTCCGCACGCCAGACTCGGGGAGAAAACACACGCAAATGAGCCCGTCTGAGAAAGGGAACACCTTGCACGGAGACTCTTGCATTTTAATTTCGGTGGCATCTGTGACCGGTCCGTCATGTTGCTTAACCCCCCGGGGGAGCCCCGCCCCCAAACCAAGCCCACCCCCCTCCCATGGGTGTGGGAGGGGGGTGGGCTTGGGCAGGGTGCGACTGGGAGGAGGAGGGGTCTGGGAGGGACACATTTGATTGATGATGGTGTGAATTAAGCAGAAAGAGATAGAGAGAATCCTTTTATCAGGCCAGCAGCACGAGTGGATTAAAATGTAGTTGTACAACCCCTCAGTATTATGCGGGCGCCTGGGCGCCTATCAGCGGACTGCAGCCGCCAGGAAGAGGCCCGGGCTTTACGACCCCCTCCCCTCCCCAGACACACACACACACACACACACACTCACACACACACACACACACACACACAGACGTACACACACACACACAACACACACACACACACAGACGCACACACACACACACACACACCCCCTGTTGGACCACAGAAAAACACAAAATAAAGAAATAGTGACAACATGTCGCCAATGAGTGTAAACATATTCATATTCATATTCATATTCTTGTCATAATAATAACAATCATAAACAAAACACAAATCCCGGACACGGCCAACTTAAGTGTATTCAATATTTGCCGATGAGGTGTGATAAAGCATTTGAACGTGTCAGAGGGGGAATATATATCACACTCGCTTCCAACGTGGTACTTAAGATAACATCGACTGTTTAGGGCGCATTCAAATAAACCCGAGGAAATAACTGCACTCCTCTGATAAAACCGTTTTGTTGTTGGAGACGTTTGACGTATCTGCATCACGCGCGAGCATGAACGCCTCGTTGTACAGCGTCCTGCCAAATAGTCACCCTCACTCATCTTTAAGCGGCGTGGCCGAGGGAGGCCTCACACACACACTCCTCTGGCATGTGTGTTTGTGTGTGTGTGTGTAGCTTCAGACACGTAGGCTAGCGCCGTCTGGCCCCCCCCACGGACCCCCGGGTGTCTGGGGCCGAGGCCGCCTGGCCTCACCGGCCGCTGGCCTCACCAGCCAGTGCATGTTCAGCGTCACGACGACGTTATTTATCGCCTCCGTTCCCGAAATCCTTTCTCCTTCACGTCACCTCGTCTGGACGGCGGGAGTGTGTGTGTGTGTGTGTGTGTGTGTGTGTGTGTGTGTGTGTGTGTGTGTGTGGTGGAGGGTGGGTTGGTGGTTGTGGGGGGGGGGGGGGGGGGGGGGGGGGTGCAGGTGAGAGTTCAGCTGTTTAGTTTAACACATCCCCCGCCCCCCCCCCCCTCCCTCTCCAGACCTGGTTCACTTCCACCACCATCAGACCCCATCAAGTGATAAATGCAATTAGTGGGAAATATGCAGCCCCGCCCCCGTTCCCTCTTGCAGCCAGACAAGGACAATTTGTCAGCGAGCCCCCAGCGGTATCTCCCGTGCTCGGACAGGGATCGGGGAGCTGGGCCCCTACACCCCCCCCAGCCCCCTGCTGGGCGGCTGCGTGGCCCCGGGGCCCACGGTCATGTGATGCGGAGGAGGGAAGATGGATCGTCCGGGAACAACAAAATAAGGTTCAATCACAGGCGGAACCAAAACAACCCCTTTGTCTCCGCCCCCCCTCCCCCCCCCCCCCCCCCCCCCCCCCGCCTCTCTTCCTGTCACATGACCGGCGGCGGCGGCGGGCAGACGTGTGTGTCTGAATGCCCCCACGGCCGCATGCACGCGGTCGCCGTGACGAGTACGGAATACGCGAGCAGGGATGCGGATCATATCGAGGACGGGAGCGCGTCGTCGTCGTCGTCATTCCGCTAAGAGACACTCGCTGTCCCGTGATTTAGACGGCAGGAGATGACAGCGTGTGACCCCGGTGACCCCGACGTGACGGGGTACGCCGGGGAGTCCGGGGGGTTACGGTGGGGTGGGGGTGGGGGTGGGGGGGGGGGTAGATGCCAGGGCCCGCTTTGTCCGCCTGTTGGAGCGGCTGTGATGGATAGAAGCAAAACGACCGGGAGCATCAGAGCGCTGACCTGGTTTCCACCGCAGTCATCATAAAACACAGCGGCCACCGCCGGCCCCCCCGGCGACGCCTAACAACATCAGCCATCGCTGTAACTCACCACGGCTCACCGGGAGTGTGTGTGTGTGTGTGAGTGAGTGTGTGTGTGTGTGTGTGTGTGTGTGTGTGTGAGTGTGTGTTGGGGGGTGGGGTGGGGCAATATAGCAGAACCCATTACATTTGCCTTATAATTCGCTCCCACCTCGACGTTAGTGTGCACGTGTGTGTGTGTGTATGTGTGTGAGTGTGTGTGTATGTGAGTGTGTGTGTGTGTGTGTGTGTGTGTGGGGGGGGGATTCAGCGACTACTGTCTCCAAACCCGCCCCCCTAACCCCCCCCCCTACGTTAATGGAGTTCCAGTGATAAGAACAGGTCTGTTTATTAGCCCGGTGCGGTCATCCATGGCCGGTGAACAGCTGATCGACAGGCAGTGGGGGGGGGGTGCGAGGGGCGGCGGGGGGGGGGGTGTGTGGGGGTGGGGAGGGCAGGGCACCGCTGGCAGTCCTCGGCGTTCATTTCACGCACGTTATCGTCACACACACCGCGCTGCGCGTTCGGGGGAAAGGAGGTCGTCGGGTACATCGCCGAGCGCCACCGACGAGGGGGGCTGAGCCAATGGGGTTTCACCATCACAGTGGTGTGTGTGTGTGTGTGTGTGTGTGTGTGTGTGTGTGTGTGTGTGTGTGTGTGTGTGCGTGCGTGGTACCGTTACCTGGCATTTGATTTGTTTATGGAGATCAAGAGTCACCGCTGGGTTTCTTTGTTTTGCCGTTTTGTACATGACACCGGGGACGCGTAAGACAAGAAAATAAAAAACATTTGGGGGGTTGTCAGTGTTTAGTTTTTTTCCCGCTCGGCGGAAGCTGTCATGGCTGCGCCGCCGCCGCCGCCACCGTCTCTCCCGGATGCGTTCTGATTAAATCGTGTTCGCAGCGGGTAGCCGATGTGCAGATGTAGAATGACAACAAAGGGGAGAAGAATCCATTAGCTTAAATCATCATAGCGGTGGCAGACGACGGTGGCGTGGTGCGGCACAGCGCCCGGCGTCACCACAGTGCTCCCCGTCCCAAATTACAACCTCTCCACGCGAGCCATTACCCCGGCTGCTCCGCTAGCTCCGCCCGGGGCCGCGGAGCCCGGGTGTCATCACCAACTTAGTCCGTCAGGATGAGCCCGCCGGGAGGCCCGTCCACCGGGACCGTAGGCTGTTTTGACACATGTCTTGCCGAGTTAATTTATCAGGCAATTACGCCACACGTGGAGATGTCCGTATGTAAATAAGATTTACTGGCGCAGGAACCACACGTCGGGTGGAGCTGGAGCTGGAGTGCGGTATATTGTGAAATCATTATTTTAATGTTGGGAATGTGATGGTGACGGAGGTCTATTATGCTGGATACATTTGAGCACGTTGATAATGAATTACTGCTCAGGAACCAGTCCTGCGCTACGTGAAACCATATAACCTTGATAATTTATACTGCCAAGATAACCTCTATAATTTATACAGCGACTAATGACACCCAGCTACGCTAGCTGCAAAATAACTCCATTCCCTGTTTAAAAATCACATTCTCAAAATCACAAATGACCAAAAAACTAAAACCTGATATTACGGCGTGAGCTAGCGACCCAATAGCGACGCAAATGTAATATCCCGCTTCGCCGAATGCTATGTGCGACTCACGTGCGCAGTGACAACTTCATGTCTGTTTGTAAATGGTCAATGGTAATGATTGATTTAAAAGCGCTTTTATATGAGCTCAGGGAAACGTCACATAGCTAGGAGGACAGGGTAGGGTTAGGTTGTCTTGCCTCAGGGAACGTCCACACTTAGCTAGGAGGAGCAGTAGGGTTAGGTGGTGTCTTGCTCAGTGGACACACCTCCACACTTAGCTAGAGGAGAGGTGGTTGGTGGTGTCTTGCTCAGAGGACAACAGTCCAATTAGCTAGGAGAAGGAGCAGGTAGGGTTAGAGGTGGTGTCTTGCTCAGGGACAACCTCACACATTAGCTTAGAGAAGCAGGTAGGGTTAGGGTGGTGCTTGCTCTAGGGGCACACCTCACGCACTGTAGCTAGAGGAGCAGGTAGGTTAGGTGGTGTCTTCCCCAGGGACACCTCTACACTCTTAGCAGGTAGGGTTAGTGGTGTCTTCCTCAGGGACCACCTCCACACTTAGCAGGTAAGCCCGGGATCGAACAGACCTTCCTGTTGCCAGACAACCGCTCTTACTACTCCTGAGCTGTGCCGCCAAAGCGCTCCTCAGATGCCTGTTTAGCCGGGCGGTGGGGGGGTGGGGGGGGGGGGTGCTATCGACGGGCCAGACAAGCAGAAGGTCCGATCGGTCTTTCATGTTCCCTATAGGAGGAGGAAGGACCGACCGCACCGGCTGCCAAGTTGGCCGACGCTCGCAGCAACAGCCATGCAGCGGCCAGCAAGCAAACGACCGTACACACACACACACACGACGCATGCCGCACGCACACGCAACACACACACCACACGCAAAATATGTCCTTTGAAAAAGAGCTCAACACACCACACAGAGCGATGCATGCGATGCGTCACGGACACGTTAACATGTTCAAGCGGGGACAACGTTAACATGTTCAAGCGGGGACACGTTAACATGTTCAAAGCGGGACACGCCAGAGCAACAGTGGATGTGCTGAGAGCCGCTGTTGTCCTCTGTCCTCTGGCGCCACTCTCTCTCTCTCTCTCTCTCCTCTCTCTCTCTCTCTCGCTCTCTCTCTCTCTCTCTCTCTCTCTCTCTCTCAGTGTGAGTCACAGCCAGCTCTCACACTCAATTATGAATTCAAATCTGCATAAAGCGGCAATAAAACTATTGCCATGTGACCGTCCACTATTGTCATGTGACCATCTGCAGTGCACCTCGTTGCATTATGTCTGCCTCTCTCTCTCTCTCTCTCTCTCTCTCTCTCTCTCTCTCTCTCTCTCTCCCTCCAGTCCCATCCTCTCCACAGCACAACATGGACCACGAATAATTATCTGCCTCAAAACCTTAATCAGAACTCTGTCCACGCTGTGAATTGAATTTCTAGCAAATAATAACTCTGCCTCCTGCTTGGGAAGATTCTCTAAAAGCTGCGTGGATTGGATAGTGGGGGGGAGGGGGGGGAGGGGGGGGGGGGGGGGGGGGGGGGGGGGGGGGAGGGGGGGGGGAGAGAGAGAGCGAGAGAGAGAGAGAGAGAGAGAGACATTTGTTGTGCTTGAAGCGGCTGCATTTTAACATATAACCAAAGGGACGTAATTATCACCTCGGCTCTGCTCTCGGGGATGCTGGTGGGACGAGGGCCTCATCACCGGTGACAGAGTGTCTGCTGGAGACCCACCCCCCCCACAACCCCACCCCTCCTCAGCCCTCCCCCACCCCTCACCAGCCTCCTCATCTCCATTATAATGTAATATTAAAGGAGAAGAGATATTATAAATAATATATAATCCTATCGGAGATAAGATATGGAAAGATCCAATCATCACAGAGTGTGGATAATCAGCATCTCCGACGAGGTTACAACTCACTCTCAACCGAATAATTGTGAAATCATTATTTTAATGTTGGGAATGTGATGGTGACGGAGGTCTATTATGCTGGATACATTTGAGCGCGTTGATAATGAATTACTGCTCAGGAACCAGTCCTGCGCTACGTGAAACCATATAACCTTGATAATTTATACTGCCAAGATAACCTCTATAATTTATACAGCGACTAATGACACCCAGCTACGCTAGCTGCAAAATAACTCCATTCCCTGTTTAAAAATCACATTCTCAAAATCACAAATGACCAAAAAACTAAAACCTGATATTACGGCGTGAGCTAGCGACCCAATAGCGAGCGGCAAATGTAATATCCGCCCTCCCAGAATGCATTGCGACTCACGTGCGATAAGTGACAACTTCATGTTGTTTGTAAATGGTCAATGGTAAATGGATTGCATTTAAAAAGCGCTTTTATTCTCAGGGACACCTCCTCCTCTCCCCCCATCTCTGGTGCCCTGCTCCCCCACCCCCACCACCACCACAGATCGGTGACTATTATAAAACGAAAACGTATGCTCTCAATATATATGCAAATGACGCCAGGTCCCAAGGTGAAGTTTGTAAAGCAGCAACGAGGCTTCTCTCTGTTTTGCTCATTTGCAAAAAAAGAAGAAAAAAAAATCTAAAGATGTGGCGGGAAACAAAGACCACAGGAAATTGAAAATTTGTTACTAAGTATTAGAAAAAGCAATCATTTTCTCCAGGCAGACTAATCCCATGAAAATTGATCTCACCTCAGTGGCTGACACGCGTTGGGAAGGAAAACACAAAAGAGCAAGAAAAGGGGAAAAAAAAGGCGCCAACCCTGCAGTCTCCGCCGGAGCCGCCGGACAGGAAACGCAGTTCTGTTGCCGTTGCTTCTCTTGTAATGCAGAAAAGTACATTTGATTTGGTGGCTGGCAGCAAACACACCGCCGCCGCTGCCGCCACCACCGCCGCCACCGCCGCCGTCGGTGTGTGTTTGTGTTTGTGTTTCTCCCCTCGACCGCTAACAGGTGTGCCGAATCCTCCGGTGGAAAGACAGGAACAGAAATGTCACCGTCGTAATAATAACCACCGCGGCAAGCCTCCTCCTCCTCCTCTCATGCTCCGCGTGGGGAAATCTCCTCATTTTGTTGGCTAATATTCGCCAGGCTGATGGTGTCTGGCTAATACCGGAGCCTGGCCTGCAGGTTTCACACACGTACAAATTGGAAACGACAGTCTATTACCCCGAGTTCTGACCTCCGCCTCGCGACATCATAAAGACAACCTGCACTGCCTTTAGTGTGGGCTGGGTGGGGCGGTGATTAATTAACCCAATTAATTTAAAGTAAGATCCGAACAATTATTTTGAGATAAATTAGCGCAAGGTTTGAGGATGACTCATAATTAAGGTTTGAGTAGCTCTCAGTAGAAAGTGATGTCCATGGACACATTATTAAAAAGACATTTTAACAGAACCGTCTGAATTGGGTGCGCTTGTAGGTTAACAGGAGAATTCTTGAAGGGAGAAGAAAAAAAACATAAAAAACATAAAAAACCAAAAAAAACACTCAAGGTTTTATTATTTCCATGAAAACCGTGGGCTTGAAACGCGACTTTCTCCGGAAGATTTGCACTTCCGATGTCCGTTGGCGGGAAGTAACCAGCGGCGTGCGTTTAGCGTTTTGGTCGACGGAGCGTCTGCTGTCCCTGGCTGGCCAGAGCCCCCCCCCCCCTCTTGGCCCGGCGCCGTCGTGCGGCCTGCGCTGTACGCTTTAAAAACTACTCTCAGCCCTGTTATTTATTGAGCTGCCAGCCTGGCCTCAGATCCTCTCCTTCACAATCGCGACAAAACCCTTGACGTGCCGGGAGGGGAGGGGTGGTGTGGGGGGGGGGGGGGTTGGGGGGGGGGGGGGGTTGTTGGCGTTGGTGGGTCTTGCTCAGGGACACCTCCACACTTAGCTAGGAGGAGCAGGTAGGGTTAGGTGGTGTCTTGCTCAGGGACACCTCCACACTTAGCTAGGAGGAGCAGGTAGGGTTAGGTGGTGTCTTGCTCAGGGACACCTCCACACTTAGCTAGGAGGAGCAGGTAGGGTTAGGTGGTGTCTTGCTCAGGGACACCTCCACACTTAGCTAGGAGGAGCAGGTAGGGTTAGGTGGTGTCTTGCTCAGGGACACCTCCACACTTAGCTAGGAGGAGCAGGTAGGGTTAGGTGGTGTCTTGCTCAGGGACACCTCCACACTTAGCTAGGAGGAGCAGGTAGGGTTAGGTGGTGTCTTGCTCAGGGACACCTCCACACTTAGCTAGGAGGAGCAGGTAGGGTTAGGTGGTGTCTTGCTCAGGGACACCTCCACACTTAGCTAGGAGGAGCAGGTAGGGTTAGGTGGTGTCTTGCTCAGGGACACCTCCACACTTAGCTAGGAGGAGCAGGTAGGGTTAGGTGGTGTCTTGCTCAGGGACACCTCCACACTTAGCTAGGAGGAGCAGGTAGGGTTAGGTGGTGTCTTGCTCAGGGACACCTCCACACTTAGCTAGGAGGAGCAGGTAGGGTTAGGTGGTGTCTTGCTCAGGGACACCTCCACACTTAGCTAGGAGGAGCCCGGGGATCGAACCAGCAACCTTCCTGTTGCCAGACAACCGCTCTTATACCTCCTGAGCTGCTGCCGCCCAAACCCCTGCATGTGTGTGTGTGGGGGGGGGGGGGGGGGGGGGGGGTGCTATCGACGGGCCAGACAGCAGAAGGTCCGATCGGTCTTTCATGTTCCCTATAGGAGGAGGAGGACCGACCGCCCGGCTGCCAAG
Source organism: Coryphaenoides rupestris (assembly GCA_002895965.2). Lineage (NCBI taxonomy): Eukaryota > Metazoa > Chordata > Actinopteri > Gadiformes > Macrouridae > Coryphaenoides > Coryphaenoides rupestris. Next base: position 566,586 of record PIJE02000053.1, read on the forward strand.
TTGGCCGACGCTCGCAGCAACAGCCATGCAGCGGCCAGCAGCAACGACCGTACACACACACACACACACGCATGCACGCACGCACACGCACACACACACACACACACGCAAAATATGTCCTTTGAAAAAGAGCTCAACACACACACAGAGCGATGCATGCGATGCGTCACGGACACGTTAACATGTTCAAGCGGGGACACGTTAACATGTTCAAGCGGGGACACGTTAACATGTTCAAGCGGGACACGCCAGAGCAACAGTGGATGTGCTGAGAGCCGCTGTTGTCCTCTGTCCTCTGGCGCCACTCTCTCTCTCTCTCTCTCTCTCTCTCTCTCTCTCTCTCTCTCTCTCTCTCTCTCTCTCAGTGTGAGTCACAGCCAGCTCTCACACTCAATTATGATTCAAATCTGCATAAAGCGGCAATAAAACTATTGCCATGTGACCGTCCACTATTGTCATGTGACCATCTGCAGTGCACTCTTCTTGTAAGCCTCTCTCTCTCTCTCTCTCTCTCTCTCTCTCTCTCTCTCTCCCTCCAGTCCCATCCTCTCCACAGCACAACATGGACCACGAATAATTATCTGCCTCAAAACCTTAATCAGAACTCTGTCCACGCTGTGAATTGAATTTCTAGCAAATAATAACTCTGCCTCCTGCTTGGGAAGATTCTCTAAAAGCTGCGTGGATTGGATAGTGCCCCATCTCTGGTGCCCTGCTCCCCCACCCCCACCACCACCACAGATCGGTGACTATTATAAAACGAAAACGTATGCTCTCAATATATATGCAAATGACGCCAGGTCCCAAGGTGAAGTTTGTAAAGCAGCAACGAGGCTTCTCTCTGTTTTGCTCATTTGCAAAAAAAGAAGAAAAAAAAATCTAAAGATGTGGCGGGAAACAAAGACCACAGGAAATTGAAAATTTGTTACTAAGTATTAGAAAAAGCAATCATTTTCTCCAGGCAGACTAATCCCATGAAAATTGATCTCACCTCAGTGGCTGACACGCGTTGGGAAGGAAAACACAAAAGAGCAAGAAAAGGGGAAAAAAAAGGCGCCAACCCTGCAGTCTCCGCCGGAGCCGCCGGACAGGAAACGCAGTTCTGTTGCCGTTGCTTCTCTTGTAATGCAGAAAAGTACATTTGATTTGGTGGCTGGCAGCAAACACACCGCCGCCGCTGCCGCCACCGCCGCCGCCACCGCCGCCGCCGGGGTTGGTGTTGTTTCTCCCCTCGACCGCTAACAGGTGTGCCGAATCCTCCGGTGGAAAGGACAGGAACAGAAATGTCACCGTCGTAATAATAACCACCGCGGCACGCCTCCTCCTCCCCTCCTCTCATGCTCCGCGTGGGAAATTCTCCTCATTTTGTTGGCTAATATTCGCCAGGCTGATGGTGTCTGGCTAATACCGGAGCCTGGCCTGCAGGTTTCACACACGTACAAATTGGAAACGACAGTCTATTACCCCGAGTTCTGACCTCCGCCTCGCGACATCATAAAGACAACCTGCACTGCCTTTAGTGTGGGCTGGGTGGGCGGTGATTAATTAACCCAATTAATTTAAAGTAAGATCCGAACAATTATTTTGAGATAAATTAGCGCAAGGTTTGAGGATGACTCATAATTAAGGTTTGAGTAGCTCTCAGTAGAAAGTGATGTCCATGGACACATTATTAAAAGACGTTTTAACAGAACCGTCTGAATTGGGTGCGCTTGTAGGTTAACAGGAGAATTCTTGAAGGGAGAAGAAAAAAAACATAAAAAACATAAAAAACCAAAAAAAACACTCAAGGTTTTATTATTTCCATGAAAACCGTGGGCTTGAAACGCGACTTTCTCCGGAAGATTTGCACTTCCGATGTCCGTTGGCGGGAAGTAACCAGCGGCGTGCGTTTAGCGTTTTGGTCGACGGAGCGTCTGCTGTCCCTGGCTGGCCAGAGCCCCCCCCCCCCTCCTGGCCCGGCGCCGTCGTGCGGCCTGCGCTGTACGCTTTAAAAACTACTCTCAGCCCTGTTATTTATTGAGCTGCCAGCCTGGCCTCAGATCCTCTCCTTCACAATCGCGACAAAACCCTTGACGTGCCGGGAGGGGAGGGGGAGGTGTGTGTGTGGGGGGGGGTTGTTGGCGGGGTGGGGCGGAGCTAGTGGTGCGCATCGGCGGCGGCGGCGGCGGCGGAAGCAGCAGCTCACTAAAGTAAAGTGGTCACAAGCATCACTCGGAAACGTAAGCTACTATTTACAGCAACGCGTTCACATTCACCGTGACTCCTCGATCAAGACTCTGGGGGGGGGGAGGAGGAGGGAGGGAGGAAGGACCCTCTCTCTCTCTCTTGGGGTGGGGGAGGTGTGGGTAGAACCAGTGTTTCTAAGTAGCCCGGAGACTAACGGATCCATCACATGCATCATGCAAGACAGTTGAGAGAGGCAAGAGAGAAAAGCTTGTGATTTGCAGATGAAAGGGAGAGAGAGATGGTGTGGGGGGGGGAGGAAGAGAGATAGAGAGGGAGAGAAAAAGAGGGAGATAGAGGGAGAGATGCTCATTCACGGCTGCACAGCTGTCTTATTTGCAAGGTGTCGAGAAACCACTTTTTTTTTTTTTCCAAGAGGATGAAAAGGTTTTTTCTCTGAAGCCAAAAGGGTCCGCTATCATTTTTGGGCAGCTTGAGCGCTAGAGATGTTATTAGCATAAATTATCCCCCCCCGCCCAACACCACCCCACCACAGAGATTGAAACATGTTAGCTCTTTTCTGCTTTTCACACTTAATTGCCCTATTTACTGAACAGTTGCTCACGGACAACAAACGCACAGTGAAATGCACGGAGAACAACAGGCACACACAAGCCAAATAGGGCATGAGTGATACACACTGAGCTCTCTGCCAGCCAGCGTTAGCCGCAGCGGTGCAGCTAAGGGCACGTAGCGACGTCGCGGCTACGATACGTAGCTACAGGCTCGGCACAAACCTCACTCTGTCATTTTCACTCTGTCATCGATATACGACACAAACACAAAGTCTGATGACGACGACGACGACGACGGCAGCAAACTGTTGCTTTACAACGCATACAAACATGTTACCAAATTTCTATTGTTATTGCAAATAAAAAACTAAATACTTGTTGCGTACGACGGCGCTCATGCAGACGGTGACTCGTGTACAACGGCCATCAGCTGGCGTGTGTATCTAAGGAGGACATCTCCAACCCCGCTGCTCGAGCGGAGACCCCCGGCTGGAGTGACCTAGTAAGCAAAGTGAGGTTGAATTATAGATAGGCTGTCTCCTAATGGACGTCAAGTCCCCGCACCTCGCCTGTGAGGACCTCCGCGCCTGGCTGCAGCGCCAGACCCTTTAAACGCAATTAGTTTGAGCTTCAAAATCGCCCAACTGTGTGTGTGTGTATGTGTGTGTGTGTGTGTGTGTGTGTGTGTGTGTGTGTGTTTTCCCCTCCCTGGTGCTGTATTCTAACTGGCGAGGCCGGCTGAATTAGCAGGAGAATTCAGACGTGTGATTAAACAGGCTCCGCTGTCTGTAAATAGAGATAATATGCGTTCGTAGTGTAGACAGCGTAATTGCCAGCGGTGTCTCTGGTGGAACTGGTCCTGAGTCGAGTGTCTTGACTTCATTTACTGGGGCCGGCCGTCACCCCTGAAGGGCCACACAACATGTTAATGAGGTCAACCCTGCCGCATCCGAAGCCCCTTCCCCCTCCTGCCCTCCCCTCCCTCCACCCCCTCCTCCCCTCCCCTCCCTCCCTCCCTCCACCCCAGATCTGGGTGGACCCCATGCTGCAACATGGGAGGGTAGAGAGACCATTACCCTAGCCCGGGGGGGGGGTGGAGGGGTGGGGGGGGGGTCACTATGGTAACGTCCTGAGGCACTGACCACATGTCAGAGAGAGAGAGAGAGAGAGAGAGAGAGAGAGAGAGAAAGGAAGAGAGAGCGAGAGACAAGAGAGACAAGAGAGTGTGTCTGGGGGCTGGAAGTAATAGACCGGCAACTCAAGGAAGAAGGGGGGGAGGCAGCTTCACACACGTAACCCACAGACAGTTGTGTCATCTGGATGGCAGTGTGTGTGTGTGTGTGTGTGTGTGTGTGTGTGTGTGTGTGTGTGTGTGTGTGTGTGTGTGTGCGTAAATGTTTGAAGCGTGTCACCTGTAAGATCCAGCCGTAGACCTGTGGCTGCGCACACACACACACACGACAACTTGTTGATCTCGTCGTGTTTGACATCCGTGTCAGTGTTCAGAATCTAATCTGACTCTGTGTGTGTGTGTGTGTGTGTGTGTGTGTGTGTGTGTGTGTGTGTGTGTGTGTGTGTGTGTGTGCGTCTAAATAAATTAGCAAATTACATGTGGAGGAGGAGGAGGAGGAGGTGGGAGTGGGGGTAGGCTACAAGTCATCTTGTGGTGCCATTTGGAAAGGGATGGCAGATACACAATAGAAGAATATGCACGTGACTTCATTGGAATCCTTGCTTTATGTCAAAAGTGAAGCATTTAAATAAAGCATTATTCTAATTTCTATAACTGTTTTTGTAACATATATTTAACACCAACGCCTGTACCTCGGAGCGACAGCACTACCGGGTGGGGTGGAGCATCAGGTTGGGTCAGGTGACTCGGCGTCCAGGTGAACCTCCGTCCAGGTGAACCTCCGTCCAGGTGAACTGCCGACTGCTCCAAGATGGCGGCTCTGTGTCCCACAGACGGAACACCAGCAGATGAATGATCATTATATTATTGTTGTTGTTATTGTTGTTGTTGTTAATTATCATTATTATCACCACCATCATTATCATCATCACCATTATTATTATTTCATGATTACCATCATTGTATTTGTACCGCATTTATAATTTCTCCTCGCAATACTTTTCAACTTTCAACATATTGGAAATATGTTGAAAGTTGAAAAGTTCTTTCTTTGGGCAATCAGCACCCGACTGATCGGCGCCAGATCAGAACCCTGGGTGGTCTCAGCGTGGTTCGGTACCAGGGTTCTGCACACGGGACCACCCCCCTCTCTCTCTCTCTCTCTCTCTCTCTCTCTCTCTCTCTCTCTCTCTCTCTCTCACCACCAGGCAGTGTGTGAACCCTGGGCCACGTGGCCATGAGCTACAGTACATGATAATGAAGACGGGACGACGTTCTCGGGCTGACAGAACCAGCGGAACGCGTGACATTTGGATGAGCGGCGCGGCGGCGTGGATAAAGGCTAACGATGTCGCGGTGTCCTGGAGGACAGAGGGGAGCCTGTCGCCCACAGCACTCACTGCTCTCATGTCAGAACGAGCGACAGATCACCGCATTCCCATATCTCAATCTCACGGAATCAGCACTGATTTAGAACAGCAACAATGACGACAACAACAACAACATATGTCAACATATAAACACATAAAAAATATAAATCAGCAATTTGGGTGTTACAGAAAAAATACGAATCTCACTGAAATAAATGCAATCCGTCGAAATAAAAAGTGAAACTGAACACAGATCATCCGGGAGTGCCAGACAATGCATTATCTCTGGGTGTTATTCTAGATTTCGCTCTAATCAAAAAGGATGTAATTAATTAATCAGATCATTCATCGGCACGCATGGCCGGATGCACATCTGTGCAGCGGCAACAGGGTGGAAGTAACTAGCTTAGCGTTTGTTGCGCTGTGATTTCATAAGCGTGCTGGAATCCATAAGCCATGGGGGGTGGGGGGGGGGCGGGGGGGACGATGACATAAAAACAAACGGGCCAGAGATCCGGGACCAGGGCTTTCAGGGGAACCGCCAGCATGGCTGCAACCGTTAAAAACCTGCTGTTGTTCTGTGCACTGGAGTCGACCGGGTTGCTGTGATGAGAGGAAGTGCTCTGAGAGAAGGTGAGCGAGGGTGTCGGAGGTAATGGAGAGGACGGGGGGGAGGGAGGGGGGGATGGAGGGGTGAGGAAGGGAGGGGGAGGAGACGATGTAAACATAAACTGTTCCACTTCATGTGAAAACAATGGAGGGACGGGACCCGGAGTGCGCTAGCAGCCACTGCTCCATTGTCTGCCCTCGACTTATACTCCTCCTCCTCCTCCTCCTCCTCCTCCCGGGCAAGGGGGAGGGAGGACGGGGGGAGGAGGAGGAGGAGGAGGAGGAGGGGAGCGAATGAGAGCGAGGGAGAGAGACAGAGGGGAGGGGAGGGGGGCATGTGGGGCAGGAGAGAGGAGGAGGTGGGGAGGTCTGGGCTGTGTTCTTTCTCCTCTCTGTCTGTGTGCGAATGCACAGACGGTTCAGTAGTAATTTGATGTGTGTCCCCGGGGACATTTGATGGATTAAAGCTAAGCAGCTCCATTTCGTAGCACCACCTGATCTCCCACTGCCTGTGCTCCATATAAAGGCTGCCGTGATTGC
>PIJE02000053.1:575477-614542 GCA_002895965.2 Coryphaenoides rupestris
TTCTTCAACTACAAATATTTCACTTTATGAAATTAGGTTACAGTACATTATTACTGAAAAGCAAAAAGGAGCAAAAAAACAACACAAAACAACTACCTCATTGGCTTGAAAAAAATACATCTCTTACAATCTTGGTCTGAATTAAATCAGACAAAGGATTTCTTTTTTTGTCCAAAGGGAATACAGAGAGAGAGAGAGAGAGAGAGAGAGAGAGAGAGAGAGAGAGAGAGAGAGAGAGAGAGAGAGAGCGAGAGAGGAGAGAGAGAGAGAGAGAGAGAGAGAGAGAGGAGAATGCGAGGCTGGAATACCTGCCATCAGCACTTCTGCGGTGGCAGCAGATTGTCTTCCTTCCATTGTGGAGACGTTTGAGTCGAGTGTCTGCGGAGCCGCGGAGAGGAGGGCGAGCCGAGCGGCTGAGAGACTCCATTAATTACACGCTTGCTTTGCGTTCTCGTGTGAGACCTGCTGCGGGCCGATGCAGCCGCCGCTCAGACACTCACTCGTCCCCTGACCTTGGCTCATTTCAGCACATTACCTTGAATACAAACAGTAAAAACATGGCGTGTTACAACATAACTCAGTGGGGTTCTTTCTTGATTGAAATGACCTACATTTTTAAATGTCAATGTATTAGGAAATGCATCAATTATGGGATTGTAAAAAAACCCAAACGAATACGACTTAATCCTGGGTAGCTAGGTGCTTAGCGATGCATTTTCCCACTGAACAGATCAGTAACCTGTAAGCAAAGCTAACGCTAAAGCTACAGCTGCAGCTAAATGCTAGCTGGATTCTTTTTATTGATGTGCTGCTTCGGCTCCAACCAACAATCAGTGTCATCTTATAAAATCGACCAGTGGCTGTGTGTGTGTGTGTATGTGTGTGTGTATGTGTGTGTGTGTGTCTGCATGTGTGTGTGTGTGTGTGTGCGTGTGCCTGCCCCAGCTCCTCACTCTCACGGTCATGTCTCCTACAAGGTGGGCCGTGTGTGTGCACCGAGACCCCCTGGGGAGTGGGAATACCGTGCTCTGGGAGACCACTTCAATTGATTTTCTAATGACCCGCTTCTTGGAGGCTCTTGTGTGGCAGGCACACACACACACACACGCGCGCGCGCACGCACACACACACACACACACGTGCACGCTCGCCTGCTGTAGGCAGGTGACCCTCTTCAGAAGACAACAGAGGGGTTGAGCTCCTGAGCTCTGTGGAGGATCACATATCAGCTGATCTCCTCTGTCCTCAGGAACACTCAATAAACTATTATTGTGTTGCAGCGCGTGGCTAATCGGCCTCCTCGCTCGCCCTCCTCGCTCACTCGCCCTCTCCTCGATGCACGCCTTCTCCTGCTCGTTTGCGGCCCCAACAGCTGTACTATTTTACAGATGATGGACTATTGATCAGCACAAAACTTTGAATTTCATTAAAAAGAAGTCAATACTTAATTTCCACTGCTTGCTGCGCGGGGGGGGGGGGGGGGGGTGCTTAGCTTTGGAGCTGCAGTTTCAGTCAGTCGTGATTTGTTGCACCACCCACCCACCACCTTCCCCAGCCCACCCCCACCCTCCACTTATTCTAAAGACTAAGGAATAGTAAACTACAATAATAGCGGTAGCAGACATGAACAGAATGAATGGCGTCCCAGCATTCACTTTGGTCCGGTTCCACGGAGCTGCCAGTAAGCCTTTTAGCTCAGGCACACGGCTGATTAAGGATTCCGCGGAAGGCGGGAGGAGTCATGCCAAACAGAATCCATCTTTCTGTCATCGACGCTCCGCACAGCGGGAGACGTTCGGATCCAACGCAGGCTCCGCCTCCCGCATCGCTCCCCGCCCTCCACCAGGAGGAAGAAAAGGAAAATCAGCATCCGAACCGCTAGCTACTATATTAGCGGCGTGGATCCGCGCCACAAAGCCATCGCCGTTGCTCACATTTATTTGCTTGCAACTCGGGACATAAATCTGGGAAACTCCGCCCAGGGAGGCCGAGTGTGTCACAGGTGCAACCTGTTCAGCCTCAGGCAGGGAGCTTTTCTATAATGAAATAAACGAGGTCTTTTCATTTATAAAAGCATTAAGCAGCAGCGTTTCTAGAAGGATACGCGTGTCCTCGTAGAACCAAAATCAAATGCCTTTTCAAGTTAATCAACTGATTTGGAGCGATGCTGCCTGCCTCCTCCTCCTCCTCCTCCTCGCAGCCTAACTTCTTGTCGCCTGTCTCCTCGCTGCATGTCTCCTCGCTGCATGTTTCCTCCTCGCTGCCTGCTTCCTCGCTGCCTGCCTCCTCGCTGCCTGTCTCCTCGCGTCTCTCCTCCACTCTTGAGGCGAGCGCTACCAGAGCCTTAATTGTGCACCCAGGGAGCCGGGGCCCCCGGCAGTCACACAGGGCCCCCAGCAGACACACGGGGCCCCCAGCGGTCACACAGGGCCACCAGCAGACACACGGGGCTAATCAACGAGGCTGCGTCCTTGTGTGAGAGGGGAGGGCCGCCTCGTCATGCGGGGTCATTCTTTGATGAGCTATTATTTCTGCCTGCCTCTCTGAGAGCAGCAGCCTTCAGGAACACAGCGAGGACATTCAGTTTCTCCGAACCACCGCTCACAACTGTGGGCTCAACCTGCGTGATCTGAGGGAGGAGGGGGGAAGAGAGGGGAGGGGGGGGGGATGCAACACCGTTGGCTCCGAGCTGCCATCATTTCATCATGTCACAATGGGGGCAATCATCCAATCACGTAATTACAGCCATGTCAACGTCTCCATCACAACCCCTGGCCAGATGTAACCGTGTGTGCGTGTGTGTGTGTGTGTTTCTAGGCTACATCCAGGACTACATCACGCCGTCCGTCTACCAGGGCGAGGGGAAGCCTGAGCACAAGCTGGCGTCCCCGGTGTCAGACCCGCTGTACGCGCCGGTGGCCGGCGGCAGCGGCGAGGACTACTGCGACCCGGACCTGGAGCACCCGGACAGCCCGCAGTCGGGCATGACGGCCAGCGGCTTCTACAGCGGCGAGTCGGACGCGCTGGCCGAGGGCTACACCATGGATGCCTTCTTCATCTCCGACGGGCGCTCGCGGCGGAAGAGAGACGCAGAGGGTCGCGGCGGTGGCGGCGGCGGCGGCGGCGAGGGGTCGCGGAGCAGCGGGTCAAGCACGCCGGCGCCGGAGGACCGGGGCTCCTGCGGCGGCGGCGGCGGCGGTACGGCGCGCCACAGCTGCAACGAGTGCGGCAAGACCTACGCCACGTCCTCCAACCTCAGCAGACACAAGCAGACGCACCGCAGCCTGGACAGCAAGATGGCACGCAAGTGTCCCACGTGCGACAAGGTGTACGTGTCCATGCCCGCGCTCGCCATGCACATCCTCACCCACGACCTCAAGCACAAGTGCGACGTGTGCAGCAAGGCCTTCAGCCGCCCGTGGCTGCTGCAGGGCCACATGCGCTCGCACACGGGCGAGAAGCCGTTCGCCTGCGCCCACTGCGGCAAGGCCTTCGCCGACCGCTCCAACCTCCGCGCCCACATGCAAACACACTCTGCCTTCAAGCACTACCGATGCAAGCGCTGCAATAAGACCTTTGCCCTCAAGTCCTACCTGAACAAGCACTACGAGTCGGCGTGCTTCAAGGGCTCCGCCGACGAGGACGGCGAAGACGAAGAGTCCGGCTCAGAGATCTGACCGCGACGACGGGGGGGGGAACGAAACGCAAAGCGAAAAGCGAGGAAAGAAAATAAAAAACCCAGTTGACGGTTTTCAACCAACAACCCTTTCCACTCTACCCTTCATGCCTTTTTTCCTTCCCTTTTTTTAGAAAGCAATATTTTCACTGAGACTCCGTGAAGAAAGCGCTGATTACGGCAAAAGACAATTAAAAAAAAAAGCAGATGCTGGATTTTTCCCCTGCACAGTAGCTAATAGTCCACAGAAACATACAATCAAACAACCTACCCCCAAATAAAAAGACTGTAGGAGCTAGTTTTACACAGACGACTAACATGTACACACGAGAACACACCCCACGGATACGCACACACACACACACACACACACACACACACACACACACACACACACACACACACACACACGGACACATGCACGTGAGCACACATACGCACGTACATAAACGTATACAGAACACACACACCATTATATATGAGGCCTGGCATGTGAATTTTTATCAATGACTATAATGATATTGATATCAATAGTAATAATATTTAGATTCCTGATATTTTATAGCAAATAGTACACAAAAACGAACAAAAAAAAACATAAAAAGGACTGTAAGTGTTCTTTTGTTTTCTAGAGACAAAATGACCTCTTGTATTTTTATGCTGCTTTTTATTTGCTAAGAATTGAATTCTTTTGCAACTGCCAACATGAACTTTTTATGAAAATGTGAACTATGACAGTATTTGCAAAAAAAAGGGAGATCATTTTAAAAATGTACAAAAAAAAGAACAACCCCTTTTTGCCACACCAACGTTTCAATTTAACGGATGTTATTTTTCTATTTGATTTTTTAAAACTTATTTTTTTGTGCTAACTATCCCAAGTATCTTTGTAACGGTGGGTATTCACAACGACGTTAAGCCGAACAACGTGAGCGCAGAGAGGCCGGGGGGCGGGGCCGCCGCGGCCCACAGCCAGTCAGTCAACCAGCGGTGGGCGGGAAACGCTCCTGGAACCACGCGCGCTACCTGTTGAACAGGTCGCCGCCCACCCGCACACACACACACACACACACACACACACACACTGTTGGAGATCCACATTCAGGTGATCACTCTCGGGACATATTCACTACTAAGAGGAACGGTCGCACACACACACACACACACATATACATGCATGGACACACACACACACACACACAGGAGCCAAACCAAAAGAAGTATTGTTGCAAGTGCCATGAGCAGTGATGTGTCTATAGCAATGAACGCCCCCCCCCCCCCCTCCCCTCCCCGCGGTGCAGGAACTCTGCTGTCCTTTATGGTGCGTCGACGGCCCCCAAACATCCAGTCTTAACAAGCAATCTCCACATACCTCCCTCCTCCCTCTCCCCCCTCCTGCTCCTCCCACTTTTTACCTCATCGATAAGCAGACATGGACTCAAAACACACCCTCACAAGGTTACAAGGTGGCTATATTTTTTGTCCCTCTCTTTGTACGACACTTGACCCCCTCCACGCGGCCCCCCACGGTTTAGACTCACGCCATCATGGAATCATGTAAATACCAAACAGTATTTATTTATCTAACTATTTATTTATTTATTTATTTATACACTTATTTATTTCCTGACGTATGTATTTAATGGAACGATTGTTAACCGATTGATCATCTATTTATTGTTTTATTTGTACATTTATTTATTTCCTGTTTGTTACTTTATTTTTCTATTTTTCTATTTATTTATTTACGGATACCCATTGACCTTGTAAGATGCTGCTGATCTTCAGAGAAAGTGTTTATATGCATGAAACTGTAGAGTCCGGGAGGGCTTAGCTTTTGGTTTTTAAAGAGGAACAATGTACCGTGTCGTATTGTAGAGTACTTCCAACATCTGCAAACAAAACTCGTTTTGTTTCGCGCAATAACTTTACAGGGATAACAATCACTCACTGTCCTCTTCTCAGTCAACTTAGGGCAATAAAATGAGAATTAAACGATAAGGCATCTGACGACTTCTTGGCCGCGGCCATCAAAATCTGGCAATAATCCCCTCCAGTAGTTTATGTGTTTTGTAGGTGAGCTCCTGAGAGGCCATTTTGTCTATTTATAACTCTGCAGACCGTTGGAGCCACAGAGGAGCCTAATGCGGACATACTTTGTGCTTTCAAGGACTGACGGATAAGCAATAATGTTAATAACAACATTATTATTATAAATAATAATAATAATAATAATAATAATAACAATAATAGTAATAATAATGATAATGCAGTAATCCTGAGCACAGCATTATTCTTTACATTGTCACATTAAACTTGATGCAATAAGTTTGGACTATTTTCTATGTTTTCCTTTCATTCTATTTTTAATTTATTATAATAGAAAATTCGAAACAACAAAAATAGTATTTTCCCATAACCACTGAGAAGGTGTCATTCCATGAATCGCTGGAAGACAACAAAAGGGTAACGAGATGACACAATAATTTGTATAAATCAATCGGGGTGAAGAACGCTTGAATCAGTTTGATTTAACGCCGCTATCCTCCCTGTGAACGTCTGCTAGCTTAAGACACAACCACAGCTAACGGCGTGACGGAAAAACAACAATAAACCAGGAAACATGTTGCATCTTGGAACACAAGACGGTAATAAAAACCAGCAATAATATTCATATTAATAATAATAACAATAACGGTTTGTGTCGGGAGAAACGTAGTTGGAGATAAAAGCCGAAGCGCGGCATAAGTATCCTCTCGTAGCGCGGCGAGCGCACTCAGCGCGGCGGCGCTAGCTGGCGGTTGGTCGGGGAGCACGGGGGGGTGGGGGGGGTGGCGCTCTGGAGTGGGCTTGGCGGAGGGTGTCGGCGGGCGGGAGCATAACAGGTGTTTGGAGACAGACTGCAGATAGGGAGAGTAATTGAGTCGGTGAGCGACCTCCAAGGAGAAGGTCAAGCACCAGCAGGCAAATGCACCGTCAGCGATTTGCATATTCTAAATGGGCGACACAATCACAGTAATGGTGAGGTTGTCGGTAACAAAAAGAAAGGAAGGCAGCAACATGGAGCAGAGCGGCGAGGAGGATACATATGGGATTCTGTTTGGGGTTGTTGTTGTTGTTGCTATATTCCACCCCCCAACGTCCCGCCTTTAAAATGTCCTCTTGCGCCCTCCGCTGGCCATGTGGGGGGCGGGGCCACCTGTCTCTGCATTACGTTTCATTGGGACAGCTAGCCGTGGCCCTTCATCATATTTGCATTACAACACTTCCCCTCTTTGTCACAATCTTCCCGTTTTTTTATATTGACCGTACAGTACGGGCCGGATGTATTTCTAAAAGACATGAATTGTGAGACACGATCGCAAAAAAAACCTACAAAACAAAAGAAATCAAAATCCAAGTGCGCTTGCATCAGAGGCGAGTAGCATTAGAGCTTCATTAGCACGCTCCGCGCCGAGCGATGCTAATGCAATCAGGGAGGCAGGAGGGACGATTCTGCTGATCTCAAAAAGCGATTTTGAACTTAGACGTAGGGAAACATTGTTCCTCTTTGATAAATGTGTAAATACGTTTGTAAATATACCACAGCAATAATATGACAATGCATGTAGACATTTAATTGCGCCGATTCTCCTTTTTTTTCCTCTTTTTTTTTTTCCTCATGTTGTCTTTTTAATAAAAGACAAAATACAGGTAATAATTTAATAATTGCAGACTGGGTGGCAATGTGAATCAGGGAGTATACCGATTAAAAGCTATCTGTCTTACGTCGCCTGCAAGACATCCATCCTGTGTGTTGCCCACGACTACAGCAGCGCTCTCCTCTCTCTCTCTCTCTCTCCAGTGTCTGTGCTCGGCTTGGCTGTGCAGCGAAAAAGTGCCAAAAAGTCTGATTTCCATGACAAAAGCCTTCAACATATGGTCGCCTGCCTGAAACCTCCCATATGGTCTTCATAAGAACAGGGGGTGGGTGGTGGGGGAGAAACACCCCGACTTAGATGTTCCACTTTCTCTCTCATTACCGCTCATCTCACTGTCTGTCCACTCCTCTGTTGCCGCCGGTTACCACCACACTGAAGCCATGATGGATTTAGGGGGGGGGGGGTTTGGTTCATAGTGTTCTGCTGCAGTTAATCATGATGACAATAATAATTAATAAAAACAATAGCACAAGCAATCCATCCATCTAGTTCATTTCTTTTCTCCCCCCACTACGGATACATGCGCTGCCGGTATAACACTTTGAATGAATGTTAATCACGACGAGAGCTACAAGACAAAATGCATATTTATGCAAATGAGAAAATGCAAGCGACACACGCATGTGCAGGGCAGGCCGGGTGGACGCACGAGCATCCATCCAAATATTATCCACTTAGAAATTCAGAATGAATAAATTCCCCTTCTTTTCATGAAATATAAATATGCACTCTGCTTTACATTGTGCTCAAATGGCAGAATGTTCTCGATCGTGGACCAAATCTCACACTGGCATTGAATATCAAATAAACAGATAATTGGCCATCCTGCCAGTAAGTACCAGCGACGATTGCTGTGTTTTCAACCGCCGCTAATCTCCGTCAGGTTCACAGACGGCGCTCGATACGTTTCCTCCGTACTTTGAGTCTTCAGAGGCGATCATTCTACTTGTGATTACAATGAAGGTTCCTTGGCTGCAGGGAAACACACACACACACACAATCACACACACTCACACAGTCACACACACAACAGGGGCATCTGTTCTGGCCGTATTAAGCTCTATTCTGACCATTAACATTTAATGGAACATTGATTTTACGCCGGGGCCACACTTTGTGAACGACTCAAAAGCCATAGAGAGTGAAAAAATAAATAAAAAAAGGAAGATGGAGGAATGGGGACGGATGCAGGGGAATAAAAGTGAGTCATTGCAGCGGGAATGCGTGCGGACCTTCCGAGAGGCTCCCTGATTGGTTTCCTGGGAATATACAGCGGAGGGGCTCAGCCTCCGCGCCCTTCAGTGTCCTCCAGCCCCTGGGAAGCAGCAGAACAATACGCCAGTGAGGCAGGGATTCAGGCTGCAGGTCCGGGGGTCTGGGGGGGTGGCTAGCAATTACAGTCACTAGTGTCGCTCGCTCTCTCTCTCTCTCTCTCTGGCTCTCCTCTCTCTCTCTCTCTCTCTCTCTCTCTCTCTCTCTCTCTCTCTCTCTCTCTCTCTCTCTCGCTCGCCGGTCAAGACTCTTTAAAAAGAATTAATCCATAAAGGCTGGCCAAGGCTTCCACAACAAGTTTCTAATTAAATTCTCTGTGTGAGCGTGTGAGCCTGTGTGTGTGTGTGTATGTGTGTGTGTGTGTGAGTGTGCATGTGAGTGTGTGTGTGTGTGTGTGTGTGCATGTGAGTGTGCGTCTGTGTTTGTGTGTGTGCTGTAGAAAACAATATTCCCGTCGCCTGTTCTTCATGCAAGCACAACATCAACATTCATCTGTACTATCGCGGTCGTAACGCGGACGTCTGTCTGCCTGCCTGCCTCGCGGCGTTTAGTGTGACAGGCGTTGTCAGGCGTTGTCAGGTGTTGTCTACTTCATAGCAGGACAGTTCTATGGAGAAGCATGAGCTGCCGTTTCGTTAATATGCAGCCGGCTTCGCATCGAGGTGCTTCCATGTACGCCGGATCGTTAAGTCGATCGACAGAAAACGCATCGACTATAATTTATCATACAGGCTTTTCCACGGCTGCCCCTCAGACAGACAGAGAGACAGACAGACATAAGGACCCGGCTAACTTGTGACAGACATTCGCCGCTATTCGCACCGCTCTCCAGGTGATAAATGATTAAAATCGATGAGTGGACGATTACAAAAGAAAGGAGAGCGGAGAGATGACGCGATGTGTGGACGTACTGCTGAACGCAGCGCGACACCCGCGGAATATCAAGGGCATGCTCCCCTGGGTGTCCTGCGTGTGTGTGTGAGTGTGTGTGTGTGTGAGTGTGTGTGTGAGTGTGCGTGTGAGTGTGTGTGTGAGTGTGTGTGAGTGTCCTCCTGAGCGATCGGGAGGACGCAGCAGACAGGTAGAAAGGCCACGGAGCTGCGTTAGCATCACAGCCGTCTCTGCGCTGCATGTCAAGTGGCTGAGCTTAAACACCAAAAAACTCCAAATAAACATTGACATGATAGATAGAACACAGAGCGTCGCGCAAATGTCAGAGAGACAGCATCATCGGAGGCTCTGTGTGTGCGTACATACATGTGTGTGTGTGTGTGTGTGTGTGTGTGTGTGTCTGTGTGTACGTGTGTGTGATTTAAGCATTTGACACTGCCTCTGCAAATAGTCATGTGAAACACTCTCCCTTAGTCAGCTAGCAACACAACCGCAGGGCAACCGCAGGCTAAACCAAACCTGTACTGCAACACTGAGAGGCTAAGTGCAGGCTAATAGTCTCCACTTCCTGTATCTGTTGCTTACAGTCACAGGTAAGGATATACCAACACTGAGTTCCTTCACGCTGACTATTTTTAAACCCATCACGACGGTTCAGAGGCCCTTTCTTTACATCTGGCGCCACCTGTTGGCCGAGTCACTCGCTTTGAGGCAAAGTAAACATCTCGCCTCCCTTCAAACTGCGTCTCCACTGTACAAGTGTACCGACACGTGACAAAAAAAACGAACATGACCGAAAGTTGCTCAAAAACAAACACGCCGCCGGGAAAAACACGGCTTTTCGTGCGCAGTCAGCGAAAGTGGGCTAGCTGCGCGACCGTCCCTTTAAGAGCTAACGGTTTGTGTCCGTCTTCACTTTCTACATAACAGGAGAGAGGGATGCTCATTAAAGAGCCTCCATTCCTCACGGCTCCAGCGAGTGAGACTGCCAAGCTCTTTAACTCGCCGCTCTTGATGTTTGCGCTGTTTGTGTAAAACTCCATCTGTTTCCGCCTCTCTCTGTTGGCAGAGGGGCGACCGCGTCCTTATGCTTCCCTTTTTGATGTCGTGTCAAAATCACATTTTCGTGCGCCGAAAGATATTCTACTTGTCATTAGCGCCGAGGGAGGAACCTAGAAGGGCACTCCGGAAATAGACACTTTTTTAAACGTACGCCGTCAGTGTAGACAAATAACAAGACAGATGAAAAAGAGTCGTCGGAAACGAGGCGATTCGAGGCGGGAAAATAAGGCGGGCTTTTGATCTCGCGCGGTGTGCTGTGGTGCTACCTGAGAGGACGGCAACATCGTGGTTTGGTTACGTTCACTTTCTGTTTTGCCGAACAGAAAAAATAAATGGCAACAACAAAGGCGCTTGGATGCTGCTGGGCATTCATCCCCAAGGCCGGGGAGATCATTAGGGAGAGATAGACTGTCTCTACAGAGTGGTCCTGGAAGAAGATAGCAAGGAAAATATGTCCTTCTGTGGTTTGGCAGAGGTGGGAGAGAGAGAGAGAGAGAGAGAGAGAGAGAGAGGACAGACAGACAAACAGAGACAGAGAGAGAGAGACAGAAACAGAGAGGCAGAGACAGAAACAGAGAGAGACACAGACAGAGAGACAGAGACAGAGAGACAGAGACAGAAACAGAGAGACAGAGACAGAGACAGAAACAGAGAGAGACAGAGACAGACAGAGATACAAAGACAGAAACAGAGAGAAAAAGAGAGACAGACAGAGACAGAGAGAGACAGAGAGAGAGGGAGAGAGAGAGAGAGAGAGGGGCTGAGAGAGGCAGAGAGAGAGACAGAGAGAGGCAGAGAGAGAGACAGAGAGAGGCAGAGAGAGAGAGAGAGAGAGAGAGAGAGAGAGGCCAGTGGATAATAATTACCATCAGTAAACAAATCACTTGTACTCAGTAAGCGCTGTGGTGTTCACTGTTAACCACGGTGGCTGGCTCGCTTTTACACCACAGACGCTCTTAATACGCGTTCGTCAAGCACAAAGCCAGTCAAGGGGACTGGAAATCACTGTCATAATAATTATCACTTGAAAAGCACGTCAATGTGTTAAAGAATCACGGTATAAATAGATATAGCCCACTTGCCTGTCGGGGAGTTGGCAGGTAATTTTCTCTCGCGGCTCCGAGTGTGACAATCTCGCGGGGACCGGGGGAATCTAATATTAACAGCTAATCATTATGTGGAAGTGTTCTTGTGTGACCCAGAGCTGTACCTGTGTGACTAACCAAATCTGAGTAATTGAGACGCGTTGGTAGTGAGTGGCTGGGCGCCCTGCTGTGACGGCGCGGGGTCACGGGGAGTGTAGTGGGACTACAAACGCGCCCGCCAACACCGCGGACAGCGCTGGCTGGCGTCTGAATGACAAGGCCCACGTTTGCCTTCTCCGTGGCTCCGTCGTGACTGACAGCAAAGCGATGACTTGAATTAAATTAACTAAAAATAGCACCACGGGATCACAGGAGCAGGAGAGGCGTAGCACACAACCGCTGTGTGCTCGTGGTGTGTAGAAATTGGATGGAAAAAACGTACCGTTCCTGTGAAAATGTCCATTCGCGTGTTTTGAATAAAGACGCAATTTAATAAACGCATAAATGCAGTTCTGTACCACCTATTATGTGTTTGTGCTACCGTACTGTAAGGCTTTGTGTGGATATTTGTGCCCATTTTTCTATTTGTATGAACATTTGTAATGATCATTTTCAATGGATATTGGCAGGTCTACAGTTATGCAATTTCAGGCAATATAGCTCATTACTGAGTTATAGATGGGCTTTTATGCCATCCACTTTGTTTTTAGAGATAGGTGCTGAAATAGTGAACACAATTAACGCAAAATGTCCTATTTTAATGACGAATGGTAAAGGTTCGGCTGTGAAGGTGGTGAGTATCTATATTCACCATCATCACAGAAGATGTAGTGTGTGTGCTGTTGGAACCGCTCCCAGTGCGACCAATTAATTGCCGCGCAGTTCAAAGTCATTGTAATAATTCGATATAATGGCATACCGATGCTGTCCAAGAAGTCATGCTAAATTGCCCAATTAGTGGATGCAGGTGGCGCCATTATCCTCCAGAACAGCGGCTCCACGTGTTTACCTGGAGCCCGCCGCACACGCCCCAGGTGTACTGGTAACCACGGCAACCGCTGCGGCCTTTAAAACCCTTTAAGTACAGCAATTTAAGTGCACGCTATTTATCGAACGGTAAACATAACATCACATTATATTACGCGACGCACAACGGCAACACAATTCAAACGGTCGTCATTAAATAATTCACTTTTGGGAAACTGCGTTCAACTGGAGTGTGTCGACCATGGCTAATTGCTAGCTTATAAATTAATGTGACTAATAATGAATAAATTACCTGGAAATATGCCACTGTCTAAAGTGTGACACGTGACAAGTTACTTAAGAGTACTTTTTGAGATTCTTTCGGGTGATAATGTGGTAAAGTACGTAACCAATGTCTCACGGTTCCGCCGTAAAGCAGAAGAATCGTTCGGCGAATTAATTAATGCGCGTCAGTTTAGCGGTAAAGTTTTTGTTTATTTTTGTTCCAGCCAATGACAGCCCGGATAGAGCGATGATTGACAGTTTAGAGGACCAATGAATGGACGAAACGCCCCCGACGCGCAACGCGACGCATGTTGTACTTCCGCATTGGTAACAACCACAGCCCCCCAGTTAAAGACGTTAATGTAGTGGTAATATATGCTTAATATATTGATAATATATGCTTTAATATATTGGTAATATATGCCTAATATATGGTGAACAGGCTAAATGTATAGATTGTGTCTTCAGAAGGTAGCCAGGGTGAACGTTGCGTCGTCTTCCGCGTTATTCGGGTCCTCTTGTGCGGACTGTGAGACGATGGCCGGCCGCTCGGTCCACTCGGACGGCGTCGAGGAGGTCCACGACGTCCCGCTGGAGGTCCTCATCAGACCCATACCCCCCGTCCTGGACCCCCACAAGGTGGAGAGCCTCATGTGCACAATCAAGGTACATTTATATTGAAATTAGTTTGCAACAACAATAAAAAAAAAAATTGCAATTTTGAAAGTTATTATTATATAATTTATTTTTTATTTTTATGTTGTTATTTATTTGTTCTTGTTTTTTTTTATTCTGTGTGCTTTTGATTATTTGTTCTATTTTTGCTTTTATTGTTTTTTATTATATGTGCTCTTGATTTCTTGTTTTATTGTTTTTATCATTTTTCTCCTTGTGCTTTTACTTGTGTAACCTGGGCATGAATTGCAACTATATTCTACATTTCTCAATACATTTGCCTTGTCTCATAAGACCTGATTACTGAGTTGCAGGAGACTACAGACGTTCAGACGGTGCCTCCTATCGACGTGCTGTGGATCCAGGGCAGAGAAGGGGGGAACTACTACTACTCCTTTGGGGGCTGCCACAGGGTCGCTGCCTACCAGAGGTTACAACTCCGCACAATACCAGCCAAGATATTCAAGTCCAGCGTCTCGGACCTCAGGATTTATTTGGGTTCTTCAACGCCAGATCTACTCTGAATCTGAATGAATGTGTATAATACACGTATGTCTAAATGTTTGTAGGACCTACTTGTTGTGGTGCCTTGACATCAAGAATATTAACTGCAATACCATGTATTCGCCAGCAGGGGGGATTGTAACACTATATTAGGCAGATATGCACAGTATATTACACACGCTCTGCATATGTATTTGTCATACAGTATTTTGTACTGTATCCTCAGTCTATTGTTGACATATAACTTTTTTTTTGTTTCCACACATTCCGAAAAATGGCACCCATGGGCTTGTGTTTGCATGTGTGAACAACATGTAATGATTTATACACTCAGTACAAAATGTTCCACCGATATGGCGTCATCAGAACAAACATTAATCCGCAGCCCACTGCGATATCTATCTCCTTAAGAAGCTTTCTTTTCTTAAGGAGTTCACAAATCATTCTATTTTCACAGCTGGATTCTAATGTTGTGCTATAAATTGCACAGTTTTTTTCTTGCCTTATGATAAATGTGATATAATTATAATATGTCGTCTTGGTATGATTTAAATGAGCAATTAAAGAAAGCGTAACTCATACTTTGGAAACAGGATATCTTTAGAAAGATCTGTTTTCAACCTTCATTTGTCTACTTGGAATACTGGGATACAATGTACACTGTATATTACTATGCACTTTACTGCCTCATTTGCACTCTGGTTAGATGCCAACTTCTTTTCGCTGTACTATACTTGTGCTGTGCAATGACAATAAATTTGAATCTAATCTAATCAATGTTCATATGTTTGGATAATGATATTATAGGGTAATGGGTGGATGGTGAAGTTGAGAGTAGATAATGGGTGTTTCTATTATCTCTACATGTGCATATCTACATCTTGTCAGTTTCTACTCACTTATTTTCTCATAGCTTCTCCATGCATTTGTCTTTTATTTGTTTACATTTACATTTAGGGCATTTGGCAGACGCTTTTATCCAAAGCGACTTACAAAGAGTAAGTTTAGTTTCAGTATTTCACTCATGTTTCATATGAATGATATATAGTCTTTTTCAAACTCCAATTATAAAACAGTGAAATTCAAAGCAGTTGTCATGGTGTGATTCCTAAACCCATGTTTTGATGCTATAGATATCCACTTATAAGCGCTGTGTGCTAATTTGTGCAGAGCCCTCGGAGTCACACACTCTCACTCAACACACAACAGTTATGGATTCTCTGGGAGGTAACTGGAGCTGATCTGCGTAATACCAGATAATCCATACATCGCAGATCACACAGAGATATACGGCCTGTCTGACGGGACCCCTCTGGTCTGCCAGGAAGTCGAAGAAGACTTGTGTGAATCAGTCTGAAACCAAAGTCAATTTTTCCACACAAGTGTCGCGTGGAAGACTTTTTTTCCTCTGGTTCACATACTCACTGTCTGGAAGGAACAGTATCCTCAAAGAGTGATTCTGAGACCGCTATATGAAACACACACACACACACACTTTACTGCACCTGTTATTTTGGGTCGGTTTGTTCTATGGGTGGTTTGCTATGCTTCATAAAGAAAAGATCAAGACAATTTTCAGGGGTTACAGGAGCAGGAAGCACTAACAACAGTCACATTGCATCACATCCTCTCTCGCTCTCTCTCTCTCTACTGTAAACATGTTGTCAGTATAGTGTCAGTAGCTTCTCATTCATAGACACACACACACACACGGCAGACTTGGTAGACAGAGACAGACCGCAGGTCAGTAGAGTCCTGCAGCAGGTTCTGCTGAGGGTTAACCCTCTGGCCTGGTGTGTAGCGGTGGGCCGGTAACACAAGCCAGTACAGTGGCAGAACAAAAGCCGTCAAGACTTTAACACGCTTTACATACTCCTCCACTGCGGAGATCCGCCCTCTCCGGTTCAGCGGCATAAGTGACCCAGTGAACCACCTTCAGATGTTTCTGTTAGTTTCGGTGGATGTTTGGCGGTCGACTGGTGGAGGTTTATTTTCAAGGTGGTTTTGTTTCTGCTGTTTGTATGTGACGCCTGCTGCTTCCTGTGCAGACTCTAACCGCCCACCGCTAGGCAGGCATTCTCTACATTATATATACTGTTCTAAACACACTGGCTTTTATCGTCCCATGTGCTGAACAGCATGATCTAAAGGCTGCTTTTCTTATTAAAAATCAGAATATTACATTAGAAATATATTACATTTATATAGCGCTTTTATCCAAAGTGCTTTACAGTTGCCTCACATTCATACAACGACGGCGGTGTCAACCAGACAAGGTAACAACCAACACGTCAGGAGCAGTTAGGGTTAGGTGGTGTCTTGCTCAGGGACACCTCCACACTTAGCTAGGAGGCGGAGGAGCCCGGGGATCGAACCAGCAACCTTCCTGTTGCCAGACAACCGCTCTCACCTCTTGAGCTTCTGCCGCCAATTATGATGTGGGATTGGTTGTGGTTGGAGGTTATATTGGTGTGTGTTGTACATTTTTCCTGCAAACCAAACCACATGTTTAAGTCATAATTAAATGGTAATTTTTCCATTTCCATGATCATTGATGACTAATAATCGTCGACAGAATACATCCCCTATTAAATCATAAAAGCACAAAAATCTCTAACCACAAAAAAACATTGTGCTTCCTGGAAGATCACTCTATATTAACGAATGAAATAATTAAGTATGAATTTGATATGACTCCAGCTCCCTCTGCATAAGTACAGCACAGACAGACCCAGGTCCTGTCCACTCTGTGACTCAGACAGACCCAGGTCCTGTCCACTCTGTGACTCAGACAGACCCAGGTCCTGTCCCCTCTGTGACTCAGACAGACCCAGGTCCTGTCCACTCTGTGACTCAGACAGACCCAGGTCCTGTCCACTCTGTGACTCAGACAGACCCAGGTCCTGTCCGCTCTGTGACTCAGACAGACCCAGGTCCTGTCCACTCTGTGACTCAGACAGACCCAGGCCCTGTCCACTCTGTGACTCAGACAGACCCAGGTCCTGTCCCCTCTGTGACTCAGACAGACCCAGGCCCTGTCCACTCTGTGACTCAGACAGACCCAGGCCCTGTCCACTCTGTGACTCAGACAGACCCAGGCCCTGTCCACTCTGTGACTCAGACAGACCCAGGCCCTGTCCCCTCTGTGACTCAGACAGACCCAGGCCCTGTCCACTCTGTGACTCAGACAGACCCAGGTCCTGTCCACTCTGTGACTCAGACAGACCCAGGTCCTGTCCACTCTGTGACTCAGACAGACCCAGGTCCTGTCCCCTCTGTGACTCAGACAGACCCAGGCCCTGTCCACTCTGTGACTCAGACAGACCCAGGCCCTGTCCACTCTGTGACTCAGACAGACCCAGTCCCTGTAAATTCGGAGCGACGCAGAACCCAGCAGGTGTCCCTCATTATGGTGGACAAATGGCTGGACTCTGTGGTTCCTGTAGCTTAGCGGTCCCTGTAGCTTAGCGGTTCCTGTAGCTTAGCGGTCCGGCGGCGGGGTGTTAGTGGACTGTTACTGAGCGCTGGCCTGGAGGTGACACGCTTGTTAGAGCATCTAAGTCGGCCATTTGTCTTCACAATGTTTTCCCAAGCGCAGAGCGAGGAGAACGTAAACGCTCCCCACGCCGGGATCACCCTGACATCTGCTCACTGTTTATTTACTTACACTCACTCTCTCTCTCTCTCTCTCTCTCACACTCTCTCCCTCACACTCTCTCTCTCTCTCACACACACACACACACTCTCACACGCTCTCTCACTCTCACACACACTAAGGGAAGCTAAAGGTACATTTTCAATATTTTGACATTTTGTCCACTTACAGTAAATATACTCTCTTCATGTTGTCGTTCCATATCGGAAGTGAAGAATTATTAGCATGACTTTTCAAATTAATGTCATTGAAAAATTGTGAATTTTGAAGAGCTCATTTGAACCAGAATGATGTAATCAGTCCAGCCCACCTGAACAGAACTGAAAAGGGAAAGTGATCCCAGGAATGGAAGACCCCCGCAGTCTCACCTGATCATCATCATCATTGTCACCGTTAAAGCACACATCTAACGTGAAGCACATTGCTTCAAACACTCTTGACGCTCTTTCAATTGTCAAGTGAGACAGACACACGCTTAATTGTGTACACGAGGTGCTAAGCTTTTAAATACACGCCTAATTGTTTCCACATGTCGCTCACATGTGCGGAAGGTCAGCGGGCTTAGAGCGCCAATCCACTCCTTCTTGGCGCCGTCCGCATAGCTGGGGGATAACAGTAATTAGCAATCATACTCCACTTATTGAGCCATGAGTCATTACTAATGATAACATGTCAAACGCAATGTGCCAATACAATGAAAACGATTTAGCAATAAACACAATCACTGTCATTGCACACAGCAGCTGCATCGTGAGACTATAACCATGTTATTATCTATAAATCACCAGAGTATCGCCATATTTCAGCGTTTACATGATAACAAATTCACCAGAGACTCTGCCACATGTATTCCTTGTAGTAACCGGATCGCTGGGAACTCCTCCCTCCCAGTATAAAGCTCCCCTGGTCGGCAGGCTGCGGGTTCCAGGCTGCAGGCTGGACCCGGGACTTAGTAGTGGACACATGAGATGTCTGAACTACACCCCGACTGCTGTGGATTGGACTGGAGTGTACGCACAGTGCTGGTGAAAGGTTGAGATGATCGAACACTTACTTGGTCGAGCTTGGAGGGTGTGTGACTGAGTTGGGTCGATCCCTGCTGCTGTAACCCCCCCCCCCCCCCCCCCCCCCAAAAAAAAACATAACTTTACTCCAACTTAACGTAACGATGACCTTCGCCATGCTGCGTCCCGTGGCCACGCACCTGGGGTCCTACCCGGGCCTCGGGGGGACGTCCGAGGACGAGGAGGAGACCCGCAGCGAGAGCGACGGCAGCTCCGACCAGTGTTACGGAATATGCGCCAAGAAGACGCAGAAGAGGCGGCGGATCTCCGTCCTGCAGGCGGCGGACGACAACAACAACAACAACAACAACAACAGCAACAGCAACGGCAACAGCTGCAGCAACGGCGTGGTGTTCGTCAAGCAGCGGAACGCGGCCAACGCCAGGGAGCGGGACCGGACCCAGAGCGTCAACACGGCCTTCACGGCGCTGCGGACGCTGATCCCCACGGAGCCGGTGGACCGCAAGCTCTCCAAGATCGAGACGCTGCGCCTGGCCTCCAGCTACATCGCGCACCTCGCCAACGCGCTGCTGGCGGAGGACGGAGCGGCCGGCGACGCGCAGCCGTGTCTCCACGCCGCCGTCTGGACGCGCGGAGCCGGCGGCGGCCGCGGCGGTCAGAGGGAGACGCCGCCGCCGCGGAGGCCGACGATCTGCACCTTCTGCCTGAGCAGCCAGAGGAAGGAGGTGATGATGACGGCTTGATTCTGTTCTTCTTCTTCTTCTTCTTTCATTGCAGTTACATGTCAGATGTTTAAGATGTTTACTAAGCTTCTCCCATCCTGAATGCTGAACATGCAGTGATGATGACTTCAGAATGGTGCTGATGAAGGTTATAGTCTCAAACCTGCAATAACAGGAATAACTAGCGACAATATAGGCCTACAGTTACAATACCTACAGGCCCATAACCACCAATAACTAATAACTATATATTGTAGTCGAGTAGTCATTTTTCATGTCAATTGTATTTGTATAGCCCTTAATCCAGTCCCTTAATTACAGTCTCAAAGGGCTTGATTGTAACTATTATAAACAGTTTATTATTTCATACATGTAGGCTATAATACATTTTATTATTGATATGATATGATATGATGTATGGATGTTAAAATAGTACCATACGACTACTACGTACGAAAAGAAATCATTTTAGGCCTAATCATTATTAAAGTTATACAACTAAATAACTAATATGAATATTAATACAATTATATATATAGCTAAATAGTTTGTATATAAATTCAAGAATATTATATAATTTAAATACATGTTTTATTAATGAATTAAATCGTGTTTTTTTTTGTTTTATTTGCTTCCAGATGAAGGAAGGTAAAGAGTGCTTGAAGATGCGAGGTCTGAGCTCGCTGAGGACGAGACGCTGACTCAGGAGCACAAACATCTCGTCCACAAGCTCCTCACAGACATTCTCAGGAAAAACAAGAAGAAGAAGAAGAACAACAACAACAACAACAACACACACACACACACACACACACACACACACACACACACACACACACACACACACACACATGCGCTCCAGACGACCCCACATGCTGGACACTACGGAAGACAACCCATCTATTTATGCTCAAGTGGACGTCTGCGGAGGCCGTTTTACAAATGCAGTGCATTTAGAGTTTATCAGTTTTGTTTGTGTGAATACTGACGTCTTAAATGAATTATATTTTTTATTAAAAAGCAAATGTTCCCGTGCAGAGCTGTGTGGTTGGTTTACTTTGATAAATGTGATAAATATGTGAGAAAAATAAGGGAACTTTGAGGACAGATACAAAAATATGTACAAGCGAAATAGAGAGACCCACTCACACACATATACACACATACCAGTACACTAATACACACACACACACACACACACACACACACACATGAACACACACACACACATATCAGGACACTAATGCATACATATATACATACACACACGCACACACACTACAAAATAATACTAATTCCGTTCCATTGTTAACGTGGACAAGAAGGAGCTGTTTGTAGGATGGGCGACGCCAAGGAAACAGGGTCCAGGGTTCAGGGTTTGTGTCGTCGCTGTTTTTCGGTCAATCTCACGGTTGGCGTTCGCTTGAAGTCTGGTATCGATTAGTCATGCCTTATAGCGGCCGCTCGGCTTGGAAGTCTGAACACAGCTGTTGGTATGCAGAGGGGATAAATCAGCACGGAGCGTCCAGTGGACAGGGAGTGATGGGAAGAGAGATCCCTCTGGACAGTACACACACACACACACACACACACACACACACACGCACACACACGCACACACACACACGGCCACGCATACATGCACACAAACACACACACGCACACACGCACACACACACACACACACACACACACACACACACACACACTCAGGCTGAAGGAAGAGGATCTGCCTGACGTCCGATCTCGGTTGGAGGCATGTCCGATGGAACGGTTGTCTTGACGATAACTGGAAGAGAAACTCACACACTTCCCTGGGTCAGTTGGGTGTCTGGCTCTGACTGTCTATTCCACAAGGATTATATATATAATATATTATAACCCACAACAATATGATATATAGTTGTGGGTTGCATGTGGGTCCACAGTATTATATATTGTTTGTGTTATTTCTTTTCCTCACTACCACCGTGTCTTTATTTCGATGTTTTAAAAGCTTCAAACATACGTAAGACATGAGACGTGCCGTTGTTTGTGTGCGTGCGGATAAAGTTTTTATGGCGTGAAATACACGCTTTATCTTCAAACGCTAACGTGTTCCAACGGAAAGCACTCTGCTGCTTTATTGGAAAGTCCTGGATGTTTAACCTCGGAGGGCTGACAGCGCAGCGGCGATGCGCTCTCCTCCGTGGGGGTCGGCCTCCGCGTCTCCCCGTGATGAGTCTAGCAGACGGGACGCTGCTGCTCAGACACACACACACACACACACACACACACACACACACACACACACACGCTCAGCCAGAGGACGGAGCTCGCTCTCTACTTCCTGTCTGGGATCACGTTGGATCACAATATAGACTTCGAAAGGCGGGAAAAAAAAAAGGAACGACATGGAAAGAACATTTGCGGTGCGTTGCGGTCGGGAGAGAGCGTGTGGGTCCAGGGTCCACGTCTGAAAAGCCACCCCCCCCCAATCCCCAATCCCCCCCGCAAACCCCCTCCTCTCCCACCACCTGCTCTGTCAGGCTAATTAGAATTTGCTGTGCTCGGCCCGGCGTTCCAATGGCTCCCCGAGGCCCCCCCCCCCAACACCCCCACACCCCCACCACCCCCCTCGACCCCCCCGACCCACGACCCCCCCCCCCCTACCCCCGACCCCCCCCGGCAGGAAGATGTCACGGAGGCACAGGAAGAGAAAACATGGGCCGCGACCTCTGGGTGGACGTCGCTGCGCGGCCGGCGTTGGGTCAGTGCCAGTCCTGACATCATACCGAGTTACAAACCCAGATGTCCGCTGCGCCGGCTGGAGGGGGTGGGGGGGGGAGTGGGGGAGGGAGGGGTGTGTGTGGGGGGTGTGTGTGTGTGTGTGGGGGGGGGGGTAGCGAGTGAGCAATAGCATGTAGGCTTGTTTCCGAGGTGACAGGTAGAAATTAAGTTCAGAGACCGGGGTAGGAGCAGGGAGGAAGAGTGGGGGGGGGGGGGGGGGGCGTGGGAGGTGGGCGGGTGGGAGGTGGTGGAGGTGGTGGTGGAGGTGGGAGAGGTGGGGAGGGTGGAGGGGTGAGGAGGTGCAGGGGTCGCAGTGCAGCAAAAGCAATTAGAGTCGCTCTGGATCTGTTTCATGTCTCTGACAGGCAGGCGTATCTGAGTCCACCTGTGGGAGTTTATAGTTTACTGCTTCAGTTTGGGGCCGGCGTTTGGTGTTTTTTTGTGTGTTTTTTTTTTACTTCATCTACGGAAGCTCGCATCTCCCAACTGCCCAGAAAAGATTTCCTGCGTGGAGGCTGTTCGGCGGACGGGGGGTGAAATGGAGCCCGACTCCCACCTCCCCTCCGTCTGCCAGGTTTGGGTCCAGAGGTGAAGCTGGACTCCGTGTGGAGTCCATTGTTCCTGCAGGAGCGCTCATTACTTCTCCTCTCGGTTTGCATGCAATCTCACTCTCTCTCTTCCCTTCTTCCTTCCTCTCTTTCTTTCATGACGTCTGTTACGAAGAGCGCGTGATCATTCACGTGGTTCCGTTAGCGTCTGTAAATGAAACGACAACCAAAGTACGAATGTTTTCTCCTGCTCACAACAACAAGACGGACGCACGTCTTACCTTCAGGGTCTCGGACTTCGATCGCTGTCCAACAGGACACCAGGTCCTCTGCTTCGGTCAGAAGAATTGATCCGTGTGAATAATAATGCGATCACCATACTTCTCCCTTAAGTTAAATATTCAGTACTTCCCTTACCTCGTTGATACCGACAATCCATGTTATTATTCTCGATGTAGCGTATGCTTTAGAATTCAACCTGCATGGTTCCCTTCAAGTCCATTTGTGTGCGTCTTTTAACAAAATTATCTTAAATATTGCATCTTAAGTGCTGAACATTTCAAACACTTAATCTTTGTTCTTGGAGCATGATGCTTCCCTCACACACTCACCCCCACACACACACACACACACATACACAGACACACACACACACACACACACACACACACACACACACATACACAGACACACACACACACACATGCAAACACTCACACACATGCAAACACTCACGCACACCGCGCGCACACACACACACACACACACACACACACACACACACACACATGCACGCAGACACACACACATGCACGCAGACACACACACACACACACACACACGCACACAGACACACGCGCGCACACACACACACACACACACACACAGTGGAACCAACAGAAAGGTAGGCTAGATGATCCATGAAGGTGAAGGAAGTGAGAGTTTGTGTCTCCATCACCGGGTCACATGGTCCCGGCCTCGGGGGGCTACTTGCCCTCGCACATGTCTTCTCCACGGGACCCCCGCTAAAGACCCCTCTGGTTACAAAACCAAAAGGTGTACATGGGTAATATTTTAATAACATCCTCTCTCCCTCTCTCCCTCCCTCTCTCCCTCCCTCGCTCTCAGCTTACAGCAAGCGGCAGAGGTTCCAGAGGTTCCAGAGGTTCCTGAACACACTCCTCTGACCAGGGGGGGATGGGAAGGGGGGATGAGGCCCCGCATGTCAGGGAAATTAATGTCTCCGAGACGCCACGGTGCTCCTGGTCCCGGAGACTTGGACGAGCCGCTTCCGATCCCCGCATGAGTGATTTCCCAGGAAACGGAAGAAGTCTGTCTGAGCGTCTGTCTGCGCGGCGGCTCTGCTGGGAGGGTGGGAGAGCGCGGGCCGCCGGTCTCAGGTTCAAACTAACTGGCTCTGCGGTGCGTTGAGGGCCCCCGCTCCCCCCGTGGACACGCCGGCACAATAACACGGAGGTTTTTAACGGGTGCCAAGGCTGGGCGGGGACGCGTGGATCAGTGAACGACGGAAGGGCCGCAGAAGGAAAAACTCCCAGGAGTGGAATTATGGAACAATAAAAAATGGACACACCCGCAGGATTTAATGGCGGTGGCGGCCGGAGGGTCGAGGCGGAGGTGAGAATCTGAGTCCTATTGGCCGCAGGGCTCTCTGCTTCCTCACACTAACAATCAAACAATGTGAGACGAGTCCCTGGGGCGTGCGGGGGGCCGGGCAAACCGGAGACAATCACATGATCACATGATCACATAGACGCACCAAGACCGTCAAACAAGACACAAACAACACAGTCTCCATCGCTTGTGTGTGTTATTGAGAGAGAGAGAGTGTGTGTGTTTGTGTGTTTGTGTGCGTGCGCATGTGAGTGTGTATGCATTTGTGATGTGTGTGTGTCTGTGCATGTGCGTCTGTGTGTGTGTGTGTGTGTCTGTGTGTGTGTGTGTGTGTGTGTGTCTGTGTGTGTGTGTGCGCATGTGTGTGCATGTGCGTTTGTGTGTGTGTGTCTGTGTGTGTGTGTGTGTGTGTGTCTATGTGCGTGTGTCTGTGCGTGCGCATGCGCATGTGTGTGCGTGTGTGTGCGTGTGTGTGCATGTGTGCATGCATGCCGTGTGTGTGCTGAACATCCTTGGGTTCCTCTCCCCGTACAGCCATGTGGGGGAGTAGCAGGAACCAGAGTGTGTATACGGTGCCGAGGACTTCCTCAATCAGAGGCCGGAGTGTGTGTTGAACAGCCTCGCTGACAGAAACATGGAGGCCGCCAGCTGCCATGGTAACCACCTCAGGGACCTGAGTGGTGCAACACCCTGGATGGACAGCAGGGGAGCCAGAGCAGCATGCACACACACACATGCACGCATACACACACACATAAACACACGCACACACACACGCACACAAACACACGCACACACATAAACACACACACACACACACACAAACACACACGCACACAAACACACACGCACATAAACACACGCACACACACACAAACACACGCACACACATAAACACACACACACACACATAAACACACACACATAAACACACACACACACACACACACTAGAACATTTGCTTATTTTATTTGGCCTGTAAAATACATCAGTAGCCATGCTCATATGAAGGCCATGTTATGTTTTTATTTGAGGAAATCATCATTGGAATTATTTTAGGACTTATTTTATGATCTTTTCTGGAAGAGAAATATTAGAAATATAGCAATAAATACTGTAGTATAATAATAATGTACATATGCAAGACGTCGAAACCCACAGCCCCCCTCTGAATTAACACACTTATAAAACATGTAATTGATTTACCGCTGTTGTGCCCAGAAGTGACTCCTGATGGCGGGCACGCCGCCTGTTGTAGCTGTATCGATATAAACGTCTACAGGTGCTTTTATTTGGATCAAACAGTCATAACGTACAAATTCACATAACTTTATGTCCATGTTAATAGCAAAAGTATGTCTTTGTGAAAGTTTAACGCTTCTGGTGATGAAATAATCACAATTGTTCCCAAAGAAGTGTTTGCAAGGCCAAGGCCGCATTTCTTTCCCAGTAGGCTACACCCCTGCTTGTTTCACGATAATAACGCTGCAATCCAATGTTCCTCAGCCCTGTGGTTGTACATGTCAGTTTTCTTTTTCTAAACATAACACATCATTTAAAATCACCGTCAAGCACTCCAGAGCTTGAATATGGTGATATTTATGAACCCCGGCGGGGAGCGCTTGCGTTAACACACGGTGGGGCCAGTAAAGTGTGTGTAATTGCCTATTAAGTAGGAGATCATGCAGCTGCAGCTCGACGACAGGAAGTGGTCACAGCCCCGCTCTCTGCACGAGCTGCTGCTGCTGCTGCTGCTGCTGCTGGTGCCGCAACCGCGAGCACAGCTCTCCGACGCTCTGCCACTCATTGTCTCCTCGGCTGCCCTGCAATGCATTGTTTCACACAGATGGTACGGCCTCCCAACCCTCGCTCCTATTAATAACCATCCAATGTAACCCCAGAGTCGCCGGGAGCCACACACACACACACACACACACATTTCAATGTTTTCCGCGGGGTAGACAATGGGAATTCCCACGGATGGAAACAACAGGATGAGCCGACGTTCCCGTGTCTTGTTTGATGTGAGACGTGTCCGCCGTCGGCCAGACAGCCGACCAGCGGTGGCTCATCAATAGGGAGCGCTGCGCCACCCGACCATATCTAGTCAAAGTGTTTTATTGTCATGTTCTTTATAACACAGGGCCATTCTGAACAGTGAATTTCTTGTGACATGGCAGAAGATGGAGAGAAGAAGTCTTCTTAAACACGTTACATAAATTAAGTAGATAATGCCAAATAATTATGAAATAAGCGTGTTTACTTGTACAATGTGGCAGCATGATAGTCTGCATTCATTACAAAATGGTTCCAAATTGTTTTTTGTTTATTCTCATGTGAATACAATATGTACTTCCGGCTACTTCCTGGTTGAGGGACGCCAGCCAATGAGAGTGTATGGGAGTAAGCAACCTTTTGGTAAGCATGTGACCAGAAGCTGCTCTCTGATTGGCGGCTTTAGATTTTACCACAGGATGCAGAGAACTGCGCCCCGGATACTCTTTTATACCACTTTTATTGCCAGCGAATCGGTAATGTTTTCATGCTCGTGTTCTGATGTGATTGGACAATTCTAGGGTGAAAGATTTATGGGTGGGAAATGTATGTGCACGTTATTAAGTCTTATTAAGAGTTAGGTGTCTCTAGTGTGTGTTGTGTTGCTTGTGTGGGGGAGTCATTGATGCAAATGCTGATGTATGTATTTTTTTGCACTTCATTCGAATGCCAATGACTGTGGAAAACATATATAAACAATCACTGGCTAAAGCGCATAGCGTATTAGTGTATAGCTAATTAGCAGCTCAGCTTCAGTTCCAAAGCAAACAAGCTTCCAAGACAAAAAGAGGTTCTCAAGAGGTAGGTGGGAGGTAGAATACCTGTTCACTCTTCAACAAAGATAAACCTGTATGTCTAATTTGTGGAGTAGATGTGGCTGTGATTGAAGATTACAACATTAGGAGACATTATGAGATGAAAGACCATGACAAATGGGGGAAACTGGAGAGACAGCAGAGGCAGCAGAAGATAGCTGAGCTAAAGAACTCCTTTGTGTCACAGCAGGCCCTGTTCACTAAAGCAAGGTCACAGAACGAGGTTGCAGTGAAAGGCAGTTTCATTGTGGCAGACGAAATTGTGAAATCGGGCGGCTCATTTGCAGAAGGAGACTTCCTGAAGCGATGTATGCTTAAGGTTAGCGAAGGAGAGGGCCCAGATAAAAGACAAGCATTTGTGAATGTTAGCCTGAGCAGAAATACTGTTGCCGCCCGAGTGGATGAGTTTGCCACCAATCTAAAGGAGCAGCTACTGGAAAAGGCAAAAGACTTTGTAGCATATTCGCTTGCTGTGGATTAAAGCACTGATATTACAGACACTGCCCAAATGTCCACTTTCATTTGTGGAGTGGATTCCAACTTATCCGTCACAGAGGAGTTTCTGGGACTTAAATCAATGCATGACACAACTACAACTGGAAAGGATATGTTTGAAGAAGTGGAGAGCTGTGTTAATGGAATGATGTTGCCATGGACAACCTAGCGGGACTGAGGACAGACGGAGCGGCTGCTATCTGTGGTGAAAGGGATGGATTGGTCGGGAGGACGAGACAAACAATGCGTGAGGAGAGCTGCCCAGGTGAGCTGACAGCCTAGCACTGTATTCCACACCAGGAGGCACTTTGTGCTAAAGCACTGAGCATTGAACATCAATCAAGCACAAAGTGGTTCACACAATAAAAACTATCTCCCCCCCATCCCCCATCACCACAGTCAGGAAAGAGCTTACAATTAAAACAAACACTCAATAAAAACAGGAACTGAGGAAACGGCCATCATACATCTGCAATGAGGAAATACCAGAGGCAAGAACTAAGAAGCAGTTGATTTAAAGTTTCCCCGTTTCATCCCTCAAACAATGCCCCATCTTCACCGGCTGCCCGCAGGCTGGGCGCGTTCGTTAGCACATACCTGTGTGAGCAGGTGTGTTTTCTGTCATGAAGATGAACAAGACATCTCACTCAGGACACGTCTCACTAGGACCATCTTCACTCCATTCTGAGAGTTTCAACAGCTCAGAACCTGACTCCAAGAATGGATGAACTTGCGGCAAAAAAGATGCCAAGTGTCTGGCTCTGCCAAATAGACACTTTACACAGAGGCAGTTCTTATGGAGCAGTGTTTTGGTCAAGTTCTTTGCATTTTTGGCTCAGCTAAACTGCTTTGTGTTTTAAAGTTATTTGTGGAAACTGTTTTAATTGGTTTACGTGTGTGTGTGTGTATGTGTGTACGAGTTTGACACCCCTGCTCTAGGTCATGGAAAAGTACACTTTTATATGTATGACAACAATATTTGTTGTTGCCATCATTTTTATCCGAGATGATTCATTGCTCTTCTAACACTCTGTACAGATATGTAGATACTGTATATCAATTATCACTAAACGTATCAATAGTGTGGGCCAGCGTCTCGGAAGTTCTAGGCCGCTCAGGAGAAAGAGGGCATCGGCCGTAATGGTGACAGAAGACACACAGTCAGTGGATTCTTTGAAAGATAATCATAACATGTGTATTGTCATTTTAGAACAATCATCAAACATCTAGAACAACACAATAGAAATATAGAAAAATAAACCCAATAAACAAAACCCAATGCTTTTCCTTTCTATTTTTCTTTTAAGTCTCACGAGTAGATCACCTGTCAGGTAAGTACTATTTATCCTATTTATCGTCTCCTATTTTAGTTTGCTATTTGAATCATTAAATTTAAATTCACTTTTGCATTAAGCAGGTTCTTATCAAATATCTTATAAATTACTGTATCCTATTTTGTTATTATGTACCAACTATATTATTCCCAACAGGCGATTCTTTTAACTGGCTCTCAACACAATTACTCAGTGCAATCAAATAAATGAATTACCGCCTGTACTTTACAGAAAAGGAAACTTAACTCAAAAGTCAACAATAAACATTCAAATGTAATCAACAAATAAAGTCAATGTCTGTGCATATCAATTCCAAAACAAACTGTGGATCAGATTCAATTCAATGAATGAATTCAGCAATTCAGTCCGGTCATGACTATATCAGTTCAACTCAGACAGTTCTGTATCCATGGGCACTCCGAGTGGAAACCAGGGTCCTTCCTGATTGGTTCAAACTCTGTGTTCCAACTTGTGGGGCAAAAGTGAACGTTATTGTCCTACCACTTAGTAGAGAAGGGACACCCAAGCTCTCCTTCTTCCTCTCACTTCGATTCTAGGGCCGGCTCGCCACTCCAGTCTCCAGACTACACTCCTCCCTGATCAGACGTAAGCCGGGCTGAAGAATCCTATGTTCTTGAGGCAGTTCAATCCACAGCAAAAAAGAAGACCTGGCCTTGAACCCACAAAGCCAGGCAAACAATTACTAACAGTTCCAGTTCAAATCAATATACATTACAAAGTCCTTTTCTTGACTTTATACAAAATAAATGTATTACATTGTACCTTCCATTAACTGGTCATGTCTTTCATTCATTCAACCACGGGACCTTGCATTAGATTAGCTACTTAGCATTGTCAGCTAGACGGTGTAAACTCACCAAGAATCCTCTTTCATTCAGACCGTGAGATCTTCACGTTCACGGGTCTCCTGCACTCTGTGACTGCGTGCGAGGTGGATGCTAGCTAGTAGCAACGTAGCTAGCTCCGGTTCATAGCTCTGGCAAGTTCGTTGACAAAACTTCACAACATCCTCCACATCACATCAATTCGTGAATTCAAAGTAATCTCTCTGTCATGGGAGTTGGCAGTAGGACCCAATCGCAAGACTCAGACTCAGGGTTATGCAGCACAGAATATTTATTTATAATACAAACGGAGAGGAACCGGGAGTGAAGCCAGCGGAACGGGTGGTGAGCGCGGCGGGCAGATGCAGGAACCGGCAGGCAGAGAGAGACGGGCGGGCAGACAGGTAGGGAGATGAGCTGGCTGGAGACGGACAAAATCCATACGGGGAGACTCAACAGGTAGAATTAACAACAATGATCCGACACTCGTGGGTGGAGAGCCGGGGCTTTTATGCCGCGACTAATTGCTCGTTGCGGACAGCCGCGAACATAGCGCAGGTGCCGCTAATCGTCCAGGGGCGGCACTGGCGCCTGGGAGCCCCGCTAATCCTCCAGGGGCGGCATTGGCGCCCGGGAGCCTGGAGCCACGATAGAGATCGTGACAGTACCCCCCCCTCAACGGGAGCCTCCTGGCGACCCACGATGACCGGGCCGGCACCGTCGGGTGGACGACCTGGAGGCTGGGCGGAGGACGAGCAGGGACCCTCCGGCGGACGACCCGGAGGCTGGGCGGAGGCCGAGCAGGGACCCTCCGGCGGACGACCCGGAGGCTGGGCGGAGGCCGAGCAGGGACCCACAGGCGGACGACCCGGAGGCTGGGTGGAGGACACCGGCGCCGTCGGAGCGGGGGCCGGGGCTGGCTGGCATCTGGGAGCAGGTAATGGTGGGAGCTGCTGTGGTCCAGCCGGGACCGGGGACCAGGGATGGGTGGGACCTGGGAGCAGGGACTGTGGGGCGCTGCCATGGTGCAGCCGGGACTAGGACCAGGGATGGGTGGGACCTGGGAGCAGGGACTGGTGGGAGCTGCTGTGGTGCAGCCGGGACCAGGAATGGGTGGGACCTGGGAGCAGGGACTGGTGGGCGCTGCGGTGGTGCAGCCGGGACCAGGGATGGGTGGGACCTGGGAGCAGGTACTGGTGGGCGCTGCGGTGGTGCAGCCGGGACCAGGGATGGGTGGGACCTGGGAGCAGGTACTGGGTGGGGAGCTGCTGTGGTGCAGCCGGGACCAGGACCATGGATGGGTGGGACCTTGGGAACAGGGACTGGTGGGCGCTGCGGTGGTGCAGCCGGACCAGGGCCAGGGATGGGTGGGACCTGGAGCAGGTACTGGTGGGAGCTGCTGTTGGTCCAGCCGGGACCGGGACTCTGGGAGGCTGGGACCTGGGAGCAGGGACTGGCGGGAGCTGCTGTGGTCCAGCCGGGACCGGGACTCGGGGTGGCTGGGACGCGGCAGAGCTGCTGTGGTCGCCAGCCGGGACCGGGGACTCGGGGTGGCTGGGACCATGCAGTAGGGACCCGGCAGGAGCTGCTGTGGTCCAGCCGGGACCGGGACTCGGGGTGGCTGGGACCATGCAGTAGGGACCGGCAGGAGCTGCTGTGGTCCAGCCCGGGACCGGGACTCGGGGTGGCTGGGACCATGCAGTAGGGACCGGCAGGAGCTGCTGTGGTCCAGCCGGGACCGGGGCTCGGGGTGGCTGGGACCATGCAGTAGGGACCGGCAGGGGCTGCTGTGGTCCAGCCGGGACCGGGGCTCGGGGTGGCTGGGACCATGCAGTAGGGACCGGCAGGAGCTGCTGTGGTCCAGCCGGGACCGGGACTCGGGGTGGCTGGGACCATGCAGTAGGGACCGGCAGGAGCTGCTGTGGTCCAGCCGGGACCGGGACTCGGGTGGCTGGGACCATGCATTAGGGACCGGCAGGAGCTGCTGTGGTCCAGCCGGGACCGGGACTCGGGGTGGCTGGGACCATGCAGTAGGGACCGGCAGGAGCTGCTGTGGTCCAGCCGGGACCGGGACTCGGGGTGGCTGGGACCATGCAGTAGGGACCGGCAGGAGCTGCTGTGGTCCAGCCGGGACCGGGACTCGGGGTGGCTGGGACCATGCAGTAGGGACCGGCAGGAGCTGCTGTGGTCCAGCCGGGACCGGGGACTCGGGGTGGCTGGGACCATGCAGTAGGGACCGGCAGGAGCTGCTGTGGTCCAGCCGGGACCGGGACTCGGGGTGGCTGGGACCATGCAGTAGGGACCGGCAGGAGCTGCTGTGGTCCAGCCGGGACCGGGACTCGGGGTGGCTGGGACCATGCAGTAGGGACCGGCAGGAGCTGCTGTGGTCCAGCCGGGACCGGGACTCGGGGTGGCTGGGACCATGCAGTAGCTAACATGGCTATCTGGTTGGTGAGTTGGTCGAGTGCTCGCTGCAACTCGCCCTGGCTGACGCGTGCCTTCCATAGTCCGGCGGACCCCGAGTCTGAGTCTGCTGAGTCCATTATTGGTCGGATCATTCTGTCATGGGAGTTGGCAGTAGGACCCAATCGCAAGACTCAGAACTCGGAGTTATGCAGCACAGAATATTTATTTATAATACAAACGGAGAGGAACCGGGAGTGAAGCCAGCGGAACGGGTGGTGAGCGCGGCGGGCAGATGCAGGAACCGGCAGGCAGAGAGAGACGGGCGGGCAGACAGGTAGGGAGATGAGCTGGCTGGAGACGGACAAAATCCATACGGGGAGACTCAACAGGTAGAATTAACAACAATGATCCGACACTCGTGGGTGGAGTGCCGGGGCTTTTATGCCGCGACTAATTGCTCGTTGCGGACAGCCGCGAACATAGCGCAGGTGCCGCTAATCGTCCAGGGGCGGCACTGGCGCCTGGGAGCCCCGCTAATCCTCCAGGGGCGGCATTGGCGCCCGGGAGCCTGGAGCCACGATAGAGATCGTGACACTCTCTCACTTATGTCTCACAAACAGCTCTTCTAAGCCACAAAGCTCTCGTTTTGGCTACTAGCCGATCCTCTCGCACACGACCAGTCCAATCGGTGGCACGTTCGAGAGGAGAGAAAAAACCCCGCGCGGACGAATCACATTCCAGGGAATGCAAGAGGCGGGACAACCGCCCTTATTGGCCAAACTCAACTTGGCTAAACCTTCCCCAATAATCATATATTTATTATATTATATTCCTAATAAACAGATCTTTAGTTAATCACTATACTATATTCCTAATAAACAGATACTTAGTTTATTACTATATTACACTTCCAATAAACAGATCCTTTAGTGACCCTGGGTTACACACTCCCCCCTCAAAGGTGTGTACGTCCCGTTACACCTACACTGCCGTCCGGTTACACCGGTATGAAACTTCTCATTTTCTTGTAGTATGTCTGCTAAAGCTAAACTTAAGCCTTGAAACAGTGACTGCACTATGGACATGAGGGGGTTCCCTAATTGCGTGTAATGCAATCTATCTGGGGAGGTTCTGTGTCTAGTGGACTGTCTATGTGAGGTATCCCTTCCAACTTCATCTTCTGTGGCTCTTGTCTTAGGAACCTCAGTCTGTGTCTCTTGAAGGTCTTCACCACTGTCAGACATGTCAAGGAACACTGGAAGGGTTTCATCCAGGATGTTTGGAGTATCCTCTGGAAGTCTCCCAGGTGAGTTTCCCTGTTCTGTTCCAGGTGAGATCTCTCTTTCAGGTTCTGTTCCAGGTGGAGTTTCTTTTTCAGGTTCCGGTTCCGGTTCAGGTGAGTTTACTCTTTCAGTTTCCGTTTCCAGTGGGGTTTCTCTTTCAAGTTCGATAGCCTCAGCTCCAGGATCATTTGTCTTGTCTGTGCCTACTGTGGATCCGGCCACTGAGTCAACTACTGTTCTTATTTGACAAAGCCGGATGTTCCTCTCCTGCTGTGGTGAGGAACCCACAGGGCAGAAGCAGATCTCTATGCAATGTTCTCAGGGGCCCATTCTTGTTCTCTGGCTTCACAGTGTAGACGGGAAGGTCACCAGCACGTTTTGTCACCACATGAATTTCAGGTTCCCATTTGTCGCCGAGTTTGTGCTTCCCTCGGAGGCGGACACTCCGTACTAACACACGATCACCAACTTCCACTGCAGACTCTGTGATGCGTCGGTCGAATCTGGCTTTGTTTCTCGCAGCGTTTTTAGCAGCACTGCTGGTTGCCAATCTGTAGCTCTCCTCGAGCTGAGATCTCAAGTTGCGTACATATTCTGAGTGGGACGTTTGCGGGCGTTCTCTGAGAGGAACACCGAATGCCAGGTCAATGGGTAGCCTAGGCTGCCTTCCAAACATCAATTCATACAGGCTGAATCAAGTTACTTCATTCTTGGTGCAGTTGTAGGCATGCACCAATGGCCGTACGAAATCACGCCAATGTCCTTTGTCTTGATCTGTCAATGTTCCCAACATGCTTAGAAGTGTACGGTTGAACCGTTCAACAGGGTTTCCCCTGGGATGATACGGCGTTGTTCGGACTTTCTGAATCCCTGCCAGTTCACACAACTCTTTAATGGTCTTGGATTCAAAATCAGGCCCTTGATCACTATGTAAGCGCTCTGGGATCCCATAGTGGATGATGAAGTTCTCCCAAAGACACTTGGCCACGGTACGAGCCTTTTGGTTAGGCGTAGGTATGGCTACTGCATACTTCGTGTAGTGGTCTGTGATCACAAGGACATTTGTGGTGTTGCTTCTGTCTGGTTCGATCGACAGAAAGTCCATGCAGACCAACTCCAATGGACGACTAACTTGAATGTTGACAAGCGGCACAGCCCTTTGAGGCAGGGCCTTCCTCCGTATGCAGCGGTCGCATGTCTTCACCTTTGCCTCCACTTCCGCAGCCATTCTAGGCCAGTAAAACCGAGATCGCAGGAGATCGATGGTTCGTTCTATCCCTAGTTGACCCATGTCGTCATGCAAACTTTTCATGGCAGTTGGTCTCAGCTCTTCAGGTAGCACTAACTGGAAAGTATTATGTTTTCCTTCTTGTCTTCTCCGATAGAGTATTCCTTCCTTCATCTCCAACCGTGGCAATTCTCTTAGTAGCAAGGGGAGTTCAGGGAGCTCTCCCCGCAAAGTTGGCGGAGGCTTCTGTCCCGTCTCTAATTGCAGCACCACTTCCTTGAGGCTGGCGTCTGCTCTCTGCTTCTCTCTTAGCTCCGCCTTGGATAGGTGTTGGATAGTGGATGTTCCCCCGGCATCCTCCTCTTGCTCTTAGATGGCTGGGATGGCATCCACATGCAGAGCGGGGGATTCCACCAATGTGATGCAAGGGTCACTAGACTCATTCTCCGGGACTTGCTGAAGTAGATGACATCCACAAACAGCTTGGACCACCTCTGGCGCCACAACGGTGAGTTCCTCATCCTCAAGAGAATGACGCAGGGTGAATTGGTGAATCCGTTCACGTTCCTTTCGCGACGTGAGGTCATTCATCAGGTCCCCATGGGGGCGCCTCGATAGACCATCCGCGTCTAGGTTTTGTTTCCCTGCGCGATACTGGAGTGTGAACGAGAACGTAGAGAGATCAGACAGCCAGCGGTAGCGGGTAGCATCCAACTTTGCTGTCAGTAACAACTACAAACTGGTTCCCATACAGATAATCACTGAATTTTTACACTCCACTTGAGGGCTAGAAACTCAAGCTTATATACAGGATAGCGAGCTTCACTGTGCGACAGCCCTCTGCTGGCGAATGCAATAGGTCGCATCTGCCCCTCCTGCTCTTGATAGAGTGCAGCTCCCAGTCCAGTAGTACTTGCGTCGGTGTGCAAGGTATACGGTAGTTTGGGGTTAGCGAAACCCAATACTGGGGCAGTGGTGAGCTTGTTAATGACTGCATCAAATGCATCCTGACATGCCTGAGTCCAGTGGCCACTGAAGGGCTCTCTCGGGTCATAATATTCCTCTCTCTTCACTTTCGGTCTCTTGGTCTTTCATAGTGGTGGGTAACCAACAGTTAAGTCGGTTAAGGGCTTGACAATCTTGGAGTATTCCTGAACAAACCTCCGGTAGTATCCAGAGAAGCCTAAGAAGGACCTCAGCTCCTTCAGGTTCTTCGGTCTTGGCCAGGTCTTTAGAGATCTGATCTTTTCGGGATCTGTTTCAACACCGTTTCTGGATACGATGTGTCCCAAGTATTTCACAGACGTTTGGAAGAACATGCACTTCAACTTCAAGCCGTACTCCCTGAGGCGATCGAGGACTCGCAACAGCCTCTCCTCATGCTCCTCTAAAGTTTCTGAGAATATGATGATGTCATCTAAGAAAACAATAACCTCCTTCAGATTCATGGTGCCCATGCACCTTTCCATGAGTCTCTGAAAGGTGCTTGGCGCATTTGTGATTCCTTGTGGCATGCGCTGGAACTCCCAGAATCCCAAAGGGCACACAAAAGCAGTCTTAGGTTTGTCTGCCTCCTCCATCTCTATCTGGTAGTATCCCGACTTGAGATCCAATACAGAGAACCATTGAGATCCATGCAATACTGTGAAGGTCTCTTCCAGATTCGGCAAGGCATAAGCATCCTTCACCGTCTGAGCATTTAACTTCCTGTAGTCGATACAGAGCCTTACGTCGCCATTCTTCTTCCGAACTACAACAATAGGGGATGAGAAGGAAGACTCTGACTTCCTGATGATGCCGGCATCCAGCAGCTCCTGAAGGTGCTGGCGGACAGCCTCAATGTCTTGAGGGTGTATGGGACGAGCTCTTTGCTTGAAAGGGGTCTTGTCATTAAGATTGATGTGGTGTTTCACTTTGTCGGTCTTTCCAAAGTCCAAGTCGTGCTGTGAGAAAACACCTGGCATGGCTTGTAACTTCTTCTCTACTCTTTCCTTCCATTCTGCAGGTATCGGGTAGTCTGCAAAGTTTAAGGTAGGCATAAAGACTTGTGCTGGGTTCGGCTGGTTGGTTGAAGGATCTGCCATCTGGGTCTCTCCTATTCCAGGAAGTACATGCTGTAGGGCGTTGAGCTCAGCTATAACACTTCTTGGTGGTATCGATATATCGTGCTGTGTCTCGTTGGATAGCACCTCAGGGAATCGGTAAGGCGCTCGGGTTGGAAGGGTCCTATGTTCTTGAGGCAGTTCAATCCACAGCAAAAAAGAAGACCTGGCCTTGAACCCACAAAGCCAGGCAAACAATTACTAACAGTTCCAGTTCAAATCAATATACATTACAAAGTCCTTTTCTTGACTTTATACAAAATAAATGATTACATTGTACCTTCCATTAACTGGTCGGGGGACAACCGCCCCTATTGGCCAAACTCAACTTGGCTAAACCTTCCCCAATAATCATATATTTATTATATTATATTCCTAATAAACAGATATTTAGTTAATCACTATACTATATTCCTAATAAACAGATCCTTAGTTTATTAGTATATTACACTTCCAATAAACAGATCCTTTAGTGACCCTGGGTTACATTCTCTCACAGCTTCGTTGTCAAGTGAACGTGTGGTTTCCTGCCACAGCCACTGCAGCGTTGAAGGGGAATGGTTGGTTTCAAACACTGAACAGTTGTTAAGATGTTGTGCGTGGTGATATATGTTGAGGTGAGTACATATACTGTATATGTGTGTGTGTTCCTTTTGTCAAATTATTGTATTGATTTCATTTGATCATTTGAGCACTATGTCAATGACATGAGTAAAACTATGGCATTATGTGTTAAGTTATATTTTTTAATGTTATTATATATATATATATATATATATATAATATATTAGCTGGCGTTGCTACTTCTGACAACCTCAAGTTGTCAGAAACACGTCCAAGCAGCCTGCAGGACCAACGGTTCTTTAAAGTGTGACGGGGTGGATGAGGGGAACTTCGACCATGTCGCCTGGGCCAAGGTGAGTTAGGCACACACTGCAACCACACAGAATGTGTTTTTAATTAAAAGAAAATCATATATAAAATATTCAATATTCACAGATGTCCAAGTCTATCATCAGAAGAGGTTATAACAGTAATAAACCCCAGGCCTATGAATACTCTCGGCCCGTGGACATGAGCGAGGATTACTCTCTGATCCTCCCGGACCTGCGGCCCGAGGACTCAGGGCTCTACAGATGTGAGATCAGAGCGAATGTCGGCTACAGCAACAAGGAGTCCACGGTCCTCCTGAATGTCACAGGTAGCCTGCCGCCCGGTACACCACCTCCCATAGCTCCATGTTTTGGTCCAGAGTCATGAGGGGCAAAAAAGCCACCTTGAAAGCTGAAATTATTATCTTTTCATCATGTATTCTAAGGATGCAATTAAAAGGGTTATTTGAACAAATAAATAACACTTTTAAGCCGTTGCATACAACCATACTCACTCTTATTCTTAATTATTTGGCGGATATACTTCAGAGATGGTACTTGGTTGTATTCCAAAAAGAAGTATTTTTAATATTGGTTATTGACTGCATGTACAGCGACGCCTATATTGAGTTGAAATCTTTCCATATTATCAGCAACATATTGTTGTCTCTTTCGACAAATGTAAGTCACTTTGG
Organism: Coryphaenoides rupestris; assembly: GCA_002895965.2. Lineage (NCBI taxonomy): Eukaryota > Metazoa > Chordata > Actinopteri > Gadiformes > Macrouridae > Coryphaenoides > Coryphaenoides rupestris. The sequence goes on from PIJE02000053.1 coordinate 614,076, forward strand.
ATAAAAGCGTCTGCTAAATGTCCCCTAAATGTAAAGTAAATGTTTTGTGTAGTGTGTAAGTATTTTCCTAACAGGCTTATTGATACAGGTTCCACAATGAGTTAATTCTTCCGTTTGATATTCCCAACTAAACCTTTTATGCACCAAGGATTACATGTGTTTTCACATGCAAAAATAATAACATAGCTTACGCTTCTGATCATGCATACATACGTCTTTACAGAAGTAGGATGCATTCTTTAGTTCAATGGTGTCCTTTTATACCAATATAGCCTACTTTTCTCTCAATCTGAAATCTGTTCTCATTTCAAATGAAAATGAGAACTCTAGTCTTACTAATTGTTCCACTTTCTGCAGCGTGTGTGACTGAACCTCCGACCTAATGCCAAACCAACACCAACGCCAACGCCGTCAGTACACGAGTTTCCGGTCACATTGGATGTCATGTGTTTCTGGCCATGTGCCTG
>PIJE02000053.1:624336-631836 GCA_002895965.2 Coryphaenoides rupestris
CGGTGGCCGGGGGCCGGGGGCTGGGGGCTGGTGGCTTGGGCCGGTGGCTGGTGGCTGGGGCCGGTGGCTGGTGGCTGGTGACTGGGGGGCTGGGCAGCAGCCTCCGGCTGGCCAGCGAGGACCTGGGGTGTGGGGGTGGCTGCACACCTGTGATGCCGCCACATTGCACGACATTCACGACAGTATACAATAAACCGGATGATTCACAATCCTGCATTTTGTTCTCTGGAGAGGCCCCACGTTGGCTGTCAAGTGTAGCTGTCAGTGCGCTGCTACATATACATTTACATTTACATGAAGGGCATTTGGCAGACTTTGGCTTTTATCCAAAGGGACTTACGATAAGCCTACAGGCAATGCTAACGCAACGTTTCAGGGCTTCTCCAAAAGGACACAGGCTAGACGGTGAACAATCATGAAGGCTTGTAAAGTAGAGCAGGTGCGGCAGTAGCTCAGGAGGTAGAGCGGTGTGGAGGTGTCTCTGAGCAAGACACCGCCTAACCCTAACTGCTCCTGACCATGCAAGGTTGTTACCTTGCATGGTTGGCACTGCCGTCGGTATATGAATGGGTGAATGTGAGGCAACACTGTAAAGCGCTTTGGATAAAAGCATATAAATGCAGAGAGAGAGAGAGAGAGAAAGAGAGAGAGAGTGTGGGTCCTCCACAAGCAAGTTTCAAGATCTCATATTTGCTCGGTCTCCATCCTCCGTCCTCTCACCACGCTGGCTTGACGCCGACGATCTTGAGGACCTTGAGGGCGATGCGCCGGTGGAGGCCCCACTCCTCGATGGCCGAGGCCATGATGAGGCCGCTCAGGAACAGGAAGTTGGTGTCCAGGAAGTACTGCGGGCAGACCTTCTTGGAGGGCAGGATGCCCATGGTGGGGAAGAGGCAGACGGGCAGCATGGCGGTGACGGCCAGCGGCAGGGCCTCGGTGCACCAGAACACGGCCATCAGCAGCACCACGTAGAGACATTTACCCTCCTGCAGGACAGCAGCCCACCGAGAGTTAGCAGGAGCTAGCAAGAGTTAGCAAGGTACACACATATACTGCTGTAGGCCAGGATGCCATGTCAACCATGAACACACACACATGCACACACGCACACATGCACGCACGCACACACACACACACACACACATGCACACACACGCACGCACACACACACACACACACACACACACACACACACACTGTGTGATCAGGTCAGATGCTGTGCTTTATAATAATGTACAACTGATTTACTTATTGTTAGAGCGAACACTGTGTGTGTGTGTGTGTGTGTGTGTGTGTGTGTGTGTGTGTGTGTGTGTGTGTGTGTGTGTGCACCTGCTATTGTGGGAAAGTGAGATATAGTTCAATATAGACATACAGTCTTACAGTCTGTGGCACATATTATTTCAACGATAACAACAGATTCCAATCAAAGTTTCTTTTATTTCAGGCGGGTGAAAAAGATGAAAGAATAGGAACAATGTAAAAAAGTTAAGAGACTCAAACCTATGCATATGACAGATACATATTATAGATAGGCCTATATATATATACTGGATATATATGTATTATAGACAGATAGATGGATAGATACATATTATAGATCGGCCTACAAATATCTAAATGTATATATATATTCTAGATAACATATCTCACATGAATAAAACGGGAGCTCTTACCTTCTCTGGAAGACTGAACAGTAAAGGCAGAAATATGAGCGGCGTCAGGAATACGATGAGCTGCTTTCGGACGCTCCACAGTTTCCCGAATAAAACCAATATTTCCATCTCAGTGTTCAGCTGCGGATCGATTAGTGTGACCTGGAGGGACGACCTGGGACCGTCTGTGGGCCGCCGACCCACACAAGCGGCTGAGTTATAGCGCGTCTCCAGGAGTTACACATTACTACCAGCACACACACACACACACACGCACACACACACACACACACACACACACACACACTTGCTTGCACACACACACTTGCACACACACACACACACACACACACGAACACACACACACACGCAGGGCACTCTCTCTCTCTCTCTCTCTCTCTCTCTCTCTCACACACACACACACACACGAACACACACACACACACACGCAGGCACTCTCTCTCTCTCTCACACACACACACACACACACACACACACACACACACGAACACACACACACGCAGGCACTCTCTCTCTCACACACGCAGGCACGCGCACACACGCATATGCACACACAAACACACACACACACACACAGGGTTGCGCACAATAAACGCAGGTGAGTCTGAGTTGCGCATGTTGAGGACAAAATAAGTCGACGTGAGAAGAAAAGAAAGTTTGGGTCTCGTCTAGAGACTGTTTGTTATGTGCAATATTCTTAATGTTCTTTTTACCATGTGCAATACTTCCTCTAACCATTATTATTATTATTATTATTATTATTATTATTATTATTATTATCATCACAGTTTTATTGCACTTCAATTACTGCCAAATTGTTTTCACGGACTGAATATCTTATCTTGCCAATATAGTTTTACACTTCACCTCTATCTTTATACTTCTCCTAGTTCTTAGACCTACTGTACATTTGTAAATCTGTTAGTTTATTTTTATTATTCTGTTTATTTCTCTATTGTTTTATTCTATTGCTATGCAACCTGGCACAAGAATTTCCTTCGGGGTCAATAAAGTTCTATCTTATCTTATCTTATCTTTTAATGCTAGTAGAGTAGATTCAATGCATTGGTCAAAACGGTTCCACTATTATCACTATGCTTCCAATAATGTCTTTACACGGAAGACAGTTGGTTTGTCCGACCACACCGTGTCTCTATTGTATAGAATATATTTGTACCAAAGTGTACAAAGTCACTTTGTTCAAACCTTTGTTCGGCCAAAGTTGCAACAAAGCTGAATTTGGGGCAAAAGGTTCATCAGTTGATGAATGATTGTTCTCAAATCACATATTAAGAAACAGGTTGTATCCATCGCAGGGTGAGACACAGTGAAGCGACCATGAGAACCACACATAATAAGATAAGATAAGATAAGATAAGATAGAACTTTATTCATCTCGAAGGAAATTCTTGTGCCAGGTTGCAAGATAATAGAGGCAATATGAGGTATATCAATGTTAGGTGAGGTGAATACAAAGCCTACAATACAGCCCTCTCAGGAGAACATTAACTGTGCAACTATGCTCACTAGTTAACTCCTCCAAGGTGTGAAGCCAAGTGGTGTTCCCAGATTAGACGTAAAGATGGCTGTAAAATGCATTTGTGAAACAATCGTATCTTTCAAAGTAAACAATGCGGCCTGTTAAACTTAACTTCACACAGCGACGCTCAGCTCAGGGGTGTGTGTGTGTGTGTGTGTGTGTGTGTGAACATACAAGCAACTTCTACCCTAATACCCATCGGCAGCCAGGGTAGGCTAGTGCTGACAGTGTGTTGATTTAGCTGTAAATGGAGCTGAGCGGCACTCCTAGCAGCCAAAAGTCAGGGTACATAGGTGGGTTTTAAGTCTAGCCTGAAATATATTTGTATTTTGAAATACAACAAATAGATCAAGTAACCCACGATTAACTGTGGTTATCTCTGGTCATCATGATGTATGTCTTTATAAAAACACTTTAGACGACATGCTGTATAAAGGAGTGCTATTATAGATAAAGCTTATTTAATGCTTTATCATGCATGTCATGTCAGGTCATATGGCACATACCGCCTTGAGCAGTCAAAACCACAAAAAAAAAAAAGGTGTACAGCTTCCCACAGGAAATACAAGCAAAATATAAATATACTGTAGTAGAAAACGTGCTGGAGTACATTCCTCCACCAAGGAGCCAGCTTAATAGAAGTGGGCGTGGCGCAGGGGGAGCCACTTCTGCTGATAAGTCACGCCCCCTGCCACGCCCTCCCACTGGGCACATGACAGACCTGCATGTTTGGTGTACACCTGTGGTCTACTTCTTTAAACACAACAATAGAATAGTATGGCCAAATGTACAGTATCTAGATACAATGCAGGTGCCATCACACTTCTTCCATCTGATCAAATACGAAACACCCAAACGTAATCAAAACATGTAGGCTGATTCAAATAAGATGAGATAAGATAAGATAGAACTTTATTGATCAAGAAGGAAATTATTGTGGCAGGTTGCATAGCAAATAGAATAAAACAATAGAGAAATAAAAAAATTCTGTTCATAATAATAAATAATATTATATTAATATAATAAAATAACAGATTTACACATTTACAGTAAGTAAGTCCTAGGAGAAGTATAAAAATATAGGTAAGATAAGATATTCAGATATTCAATCAAGTGTATTAAAAGGGTAATAAAAATAGCAAATGATTTAAACATGTCAAGTAATTCATGACCATCTGTGGGTGTTGCAGGCTGCGTGGAGGCTACTTAAGTCTATTTCTTCTTGGATAATAACAGCTTGTTCTGCTTTAGGCCTAGAATGAGCTTAGGACCTGCAACTTAAAGCACTGCCAGTAGAGGGCGCTCTGTCCATTAATATTGTCTGTCCAACTGACAGACGAACGTTATTATGTTGTGTTGTATTGTTATTATTATGTTGTGTTGTATTGTTATGTTGTGTTGTATTGTTGTATTGGTTGCATTGGTTTATAAAGCTCTTTATCAGATTAGCTTTCTTTTAATTCTTTTACTTTTTATCCACTACTGAGAGTTCTTTCCTCTGGTGTTTCTTCACTGCAGGTGTTTGATGGCATTTCCTCAGTTCCTGTTTTTATTGAGTGTTTGTATTAATTGTGATCTCTCTGCTTGCTGCGTGTGGGGATGGGGACGGGGTGTGAAACACTTTGTGTTGCATTATTTTGTATGAAATCATAAAAGGCTGTCATGGTAATAAAACAGTATCATGCTCTATTATAACACAGAGACACAAAGGGTCAATGAATGTTTCTTCACCAACTATCTTCTCTGCGAGCGGTGAAAAGAGTTGACCACCTGTGGTAATAAAATAAAATAAAAACATGTGAGTTAAAAGCTCTGCCAATATTGTCCAACAAAGGCTTCAAGATTCTCTTCAACTGAATAATTACAAAAATGGTACCTTAATGGTAATGATCGGCACAAAAAGTTTGCTCAGGCACATGGCCAGGAAACACATGATCATCCATGTGACCGGAAACTCGTGTACTGACGGCGTTGGCGTTGGTGTTGGTGTTGGCATTAGGGTCGGAGGTTCAGTCACACACGCTGCAGAAAGTGGAACAATTAGTAAGACTAGAGTTCTCATTTAATTTGAAATGAGAACAGATTACAGATTGAGAGAAAAGTAGGCTATATTGGTATAAAAGACACAATTGAACTAAAGAATGCATCCTACTTCTGTAAAGACGTATGTATGATGATCAGAAGCGTAAGCTATGTTATTATTTTTGGATGTGAAAACACATGTAATCCTTGGTGCATAAAAGGTTTAGTTGGGAATATCAAACGGAAGAATTAACTCATTGTGGAACTGTATCAATAAGCCTGTTAGGAAAATACTTACACACTACACAAAACATTTACTTTACATTTAGGGCATTTAGCAGACGCTTTTATCCAAAGTGACTTACATTTGTCGAAAGAGACAACAATATGTTGCTGATAATATGGAAAGATTTCAACTCAATATAGGCGTCGCTGTACATGCAGTCAATAACAATATAAAAATACTTCTTTTGGAATACAACCGAGTAAATCTCTGAATATATCCGCCAAATAATTAAGAATAAGAGTGAGTATGGTTGTATGCAACGGCTTAAAAGTGTTATTTATTTGTTCAAATAACCCTTTTAATTGCATCCTTAGAATACATGATGAAAAGATAATAATTTCAGCTTTCAAGGTGGCTTTTTGCCCCTCATGACTCTGGACCAGAACATGGAGCTATGGGAGGTGGTGTACCGGGCGGCAGGCTACCTGTGACATTCAGGAGGACCGTGGAATTCTTGTTGCTGTAGCCGACATTCGCTCTGATCTTACAAATGTAGAGCCCCGAGTCCTCGGGCCGCAGGTCCGGGAGGATCAGAGAGTAATCCTCGCTCATGTCCACGGGCCGAGAGTATTCATAGGCCTGGGATTTATTACTGTTATAACGTCTTCTGATGATAGACTTGGACCTCTGTGAATATTGAATATTTTATATATGATTTTCTTTTAATTAAAAACACATTCTGTGCGGTTGCAGTGCGTGCCTAACTCACCTTGGCCCAGGCGACATAGCTGAAGTTCCCCTCATCCACCCCGTCACACTTTAAAGAACCGTTGGTCCTGCAGGCTGCTTGGACGTGTTTCTGACAACTTGAGGTTGTCAGAAGTAGCAACGCCAGCTAATATATATATATATATATATATATATATATAATAACATAAAAAAATAAAACTTAACACATAATGTCATAGTTTTACTCATGTCATTGACATAGTGCTCAAATGATCAAATGAAATCAATACAATAATTTGACAAAAGGAACACACATATACAGTATATGTACTCACCTCAACATATATCACCACGCACAACATCTTAACAACTGTTCAGTGTTTGAAACCAACCATTCCCCTTCAACGCTGCAGTGGCTGTGGCAGGAAACCACACTTTAACTTTCACAAGGAAGCTGTGAGAGAGCAATGAATCATCTCAGATAAAAATTATGGCAGCAACAAATATTGTTGTCATACATATAAAAGTGTACTTTTCCATGACCTAGAGCAGGGGTGTCAAACTCGTACACACATACACACACACACACGTAAACCACATCCGTAGACCACATCCCGGTGTAAGGTGTAACAGGCCAAATTAACCCCGGGGCGCGTCCTCAGAGCATGCGCAGACCAGCTGGCAGGAGTCTTCACAGACATCTTCAACCTGTCCCTGTCCCAGGCTGTTGTTCCCGAGGTCTTCAAGATGTCCATCATCGTGCCTGTCCCTAAACACCCCAAGGTAACCTGCCTGAATGACTGGAGACCCGTAGCCCTCACCTCGATTGCCAGTAAATGCTTCGAGAGGCTGGTCAAGGACTTCATTTGTTCCATGTTGCCTGCCACGCTGGACCCATGGCAATTTGCGTACCGTCAAAACAGATCCACCGACGACGCCATTGCCATGGCACTTCACACCGCCCTCTCTCACCTGGAGGGGAAGAACTGTTGTGTGAGAATGCTGTTTGTGGACTTCAACTCAGCGTTCAACACGATAGTTCCTGCCAAGCTCGACACCAAGCTCAGGAGTCTAGGCCTGCACCCGACCATGTGCAGCTGGATACTGGACTTCCTGTCGGGCCGCCGCCAGGTGGTGAGGATGGGCAGCACCACCTCAGAGCCGCTGACCCTCAACACTGGAGCCCCTCAGGGATGCATGTTGAGCCCTCTCCTCTACTCCCTGTACACCCACGACTGCATGGCTATGCACAGCTCCAACGTCTTCATCAAGTTTGCTGACGACACGACAGTGTTGGGTCTGATCGC
>PIJE02000053.1:636836-761836 GCA_002895965.2 Coryphaenoides rupestris
CACGTCGTGTTTCTATCGTTGAACGTGTTTTCTCGCACGCAGGCTGATCCTGGGCATGATGTTGACCTCGTCGTTCCTCTCCATGTGGCTCAGCAACACGGCCACCACCGCCATGATGCTGCCCATCGCCAACGCCATCCTGGAGAGTCTGTTCGGCGACCTGGAGACGCTGAAGAGGAAGTGCAGGTCCGGCGAGGATGCCGAGGGCGAGATCCTCAACGGTAGCGTAGATGACGCTGTTCTGTTTTAATGCCTTATTACGTCCGTCAATGATCATGGAACTGCAACCGACGTTTACGCACGCAAACACGTAAAAAAGGCTCACAGATGTTGACACAAGGGTATCATGTCTTACACCATCGACGGATGTATGGCGCTGAGGTCTCCAATAGCTAATCTAGCATTTGAACTTTGTCCGAACCCGTTGAAATTGGGGCAAAAAGGTTAAACAATTTTCAAGTGGTAATTGATGAATGATTGTTTTAAAATCACATATTAAGTCTCAAAGGTCTTCTTCACGAGAGGCCTCCATAGGACCTTGAATTGGTCGTTTTTTACATTTATTTCTTCTTCTAACACTCGGCTCCTCTCAGGCCCGTCCAGCATGAAGCTGCAGTCGGTTCCGTCGCCGCCTTCCGAGAAGCAGATTCTGTCCATCGAAGGGTGAGACACGGTGAAGCAGAGCTTGACGAACACACACACACACACACACACACACACACACACAACACACACACACACACACACACACACACACACACACACACACACACACACACACACACACACACCCCAACCAACCAACAATTCCAACCTGCGGTCACCAGGCAGCAGGAGGGCGGTGATCCGGGGGTGGTGGACGGCTGGTCGGTGGAGGAGGTGCGCGCGGAGGCCCAGTACCACATGCTGGTGTGGAAGGGCTTCTTGATCTGCATCCCGTACGCCGCCAGCATCGGAGGCACGGCCACGCTGACCGGCACCGCGCCGAACCTCATCCTCATCGGACAACTCAAAAGGTCATCATCATCATCATCACCATCAGCCACTGTGAATAATAATAATTATAATAATAATAACTTTATTAAAGTACATTTATATAGCACAGTTTGCAGACAAAGCTAAATTACTCAGAAGACAATATAGCAACAGAAAGCAGAACAGAAGCAAGACAAGATCATGGTAAAGATAAGATAAGGTTGGAACAAGAAGACAGTAAAAAAATATAAAAACATTACAATAAATACATAAAATAAAATAATAACATAAAATAAAAATAGATAAAAAATAAATGCATGAATAAAAGCAATAAAAGAATAAAGGCAATAAAAAGAAGACATCACATAAACGCAAGTCTGTAAAAAATTGGTTTTAAGAAGAGATTTAAAAGAAGTCACTGATTCTGAATCCACATGAATCCTCAAAACTTTTTTGTTTCCATTTTGTTTCTCATAGCTACTTCCCGGACTGCGATGTGATCAACTTCGGGTCCTGGTTTGCCTTCGCCTTCCCCCTCATGGTCATCTTCCTGCTTCTGGGGTGGGTGTGGATCGCCTTCCTCTACGGGGGGCTGAACGCACGGTACGTCACGCAGCAAGATTCCTACGGGACATTTGAGATTCGCTCACGTTTGATTGTGGATTAGAATTGTGTGCCCGCGGAAGGACTTACTGTATATATTGACTTATACTATACTGAGACTCACTCTTAATAGTTAATATCTTAACTTTCTCTTAATTTGCTCATAGCTGATAGCTGATAAGATAAGATAAGATAGAACTTTATTAATCCCGAAGGAAATCCTTGTGCCAGGTTGCATAGCAATAGAATAAAACAATAGAGAAATAAACAGCAGAATAATAAAAATAAAATAACAGATTTACAAATTTACAGTAAGTCTAGAGAAGTATAAAAACATAGGTAAGATAAGATATTAAGTCCGCAAAAACAATTGGCAATAATTGAAGTGTAATAAAACGGTAATAATAATAATGGTAAGAGGAAATGTTGCACATGATAATGCTCATGCGTTCTTTGCAGTGAACCCAACATCGTTTTCTTTTCTTTGTGATTATACACGCATGTCTTCTATGATCTTCAACAGAGCAATCTATGCCATTTTGCCAAAAATTCTAAAATATGACAGATAAGCCATCAGAGGTGGAAGATCCGATGTTCTTGCCAGTCGGTCGATGTTGAGAGAGGGTTAAGCGTCGAGGACACTTATAGTATAAAGCCACGTGGCGCATTTCATACATACATACAACCTCGCTCATCATAACCCTCATCATACAAAAGAAAAGTCTCCCAAAGATGGGGCATGGGTCGTATCCATGGCTATACCACCTCCCCCCCCTCCGCCCAAAACCTCTACAGACGACCTTTCCCCTCTGTTCTGTGAAACAAACCATCTGGTGCGTCTGGTTAGTATGTGTGGACCGTCTTACAGGAAATGCTTATATTCCTCTGACCTTTGACCCACGGCCCAGTGTCCGGTGTCGTCGCGGCCGGTGTCCGCATCATCTGGTGTTTTGTTTTCCTGCAGACTGTGCGTCAGGAAGCAGGACCAGCGAGCCGAGGCTGAAGCCAAGGCGCAGGCGGTGATCGAGGACGACTACCGCAAGCTGGGGCCCATAAAGTGAGCATCAACCCGTCAGGCCAGCGAGTGTTGAGTGTTGAGTGTTGAGTGTTGAACCGCCGTTCTACTCACACACCTGTCCTTTTTTCTCTCGTCTGTTCCTCCCTTCAGTTTCGCGGAAGCGTCCATCGCGTTCTTCTTCGTCGTGTTCGCGCTCCTCCTCTTCACCCGAGACCCCAAGTTCGTGACCGGCTGGTCCGTGTTCTTCCCCAAAGGGTGAGCGAGGCGCTGCGCGATCCAAAGGGACGTTGGTCTCCGAGCGTGCGTTCCATTCTGTCTGTACACCTGTGAGTCACCCGTTCACCTGTCTGTCCGGCGCGTCTCCCCGCAGGTACGTCTCGGACGCGGTCACCGGAGTCATCATCGTGTCCATCCTGTTCTTCTTCCCCTCGCAGAAGCCGTCTCTCAGCTGGTGGTTCAACCCACAAGGTCAGAAGGAACGGCCGCATGCACACAGCAATACAACTCTGCCACCATCACTGTTTGTTAGATGTTCACCAGTCATGTGTGGGACCAAACTGACCAATTTGCACAGACCATTGTGGCTAAAACCAAGTAGTTTTCACAGACAAGGAATATGCTTTTGTGATTTGGTGCAGAACACTGAACATTAAACAGAAAGTACGCATAAGGAATGTTAATAGTGCAGATTATAGAGCAAGTCCTCACCGAAAGAGACTGTGGCCCTTCTGTTTGTGTGATTATATAAATCTCTCAGAAATATGTCGCAACACACTCATGCTCTTTGGCCGCACGTGTGTGTGCGTGCACGTGTGTGTGTGTGTGTGTGTGTGTGTGTGTGTGTGTGTGTGTGTGTGTGTGTGTGTGTGTGTGTGTGTGTGTGTGTGTGTGTGTGTGTGTGTGTGTGTGTGTGTGTGTGTGTGTGTGTGTGTGTGTGTGTGTGTGTGTGATCAGCTGGTCAAACAAACAACAGAACTCGGACACAAGAATAAAAAATAAACAAGCCAGCCTCCGTTGTCGTCAGGTCAGACTAGAGAGGACTTTACACGCAAGAGAGAGAATCTGTGTTTTGGCTGAAGTATGCACGTGATACTCCAGTGTTCATGTTCAATACTGCAAACTGTAATAAATATACTGCACACAAAGCAGCACATGTAAGTGAAACGTGTACTGAGAAGCCGCTGTTCTCCCGGGCAGCGAGCAACGATCCGTACGTCCCGCTGCTATCCTGGAAGAAGGCGCAGGACAGCGTTCCCTGGAACATCATCCTGCTGCTGGGAGGAGGCTTCGCTATGGCCAAGGGCTGCGAGGTAGGCGTCCATCCACATCCCTGGACGGATTCACAGCAACACAAGAGTAGCGCAGAGATCTCGTTGTTCGGCGGGTACAGTGGATGACCTTTGACCTTTGACCTTTGACCCGACGTGGTGATGTTTTGGGGTTTTTTTGTCACGGTTGATGGTGTGTGGTGAGGACCCTAATGCAGGACGGCCAGGCAGGTGACGGTGGTTAAACCCCGGAACTAGGTATTTAATAAAGAAACGTGTGCAGGTAACAGATAAAGTAAGACAGCACTTCAAACTAAAAAGTGACACAGAACACGTCACTAGAGAACGTAAAGGAAACAGCGAATCAATCAGGACTGACCGGGGAACCAGACTTCTATAGAGACATGAGGGGTGATTACAGATACAGAGACAGAGCAGGGAGCAGACAGGATACATGATGGCAAACATAGAACTAGAAGCGCTAGACAAGGAACACAATAGACATAAGAAATACAAAACTAGACCAAAACAAACTCAAAAAGTCACAACCATTACATTGTTTTCCCCCCAGGAGTCGGGCCTGGCCTCGTGGATTGGAGGTCATCTCCAGCCCCTGGGGGAGGTCCCGCCCGCCGCCGCCGCCATGTTTCTCACGGCCTTCGTGGCGTGCTTCACCGAGTTCGCCAGCAACACGGCCACCATCATCATCTTCCTGCCCGTCATCGCTGAACTGGTAATCAAGCCCCGCCCACTGCTAGCCACTGGTAGACTAATAAATTATGTATAAATTAATACTATATAATTTAATTTCATGCATGCATAGCCTACTCCAGGCTGCATGTCGCTGGTCAGCACCAGCACCATGAAAACTCTAACTCAAAGCACAGACATAAATATCAACACTGTCTCGACCGAGATGGTAAAAAATATACAGTAAATTGTGATTAATTTGACAGATATTGCATTTGAGATATAATTCACGATGAGTAGGAAGGATCATTTCTGCGTCATGCTCATCAACTACCAAACAAACTTGCTTTCTTACACCTGGAGAAAACATGTAGGCTATAGGCCAAGCTATCTCTGCAGCTCCTGTGATTTTAATATCGGCTTGTTGGCTGCTGTGTGTTAGTATGCGTGGTTGGTGATTAACGGCTCACCGTCCTCACTAATCAGTACACTGACATGACTCTGCTGTTTTCTTCTTCTCTCGGGATTCGGAGGGGATGAGGGCCAAATAACCAGATCATGAAATTAGTAATGACCTAATATTGACCTAAATATCCTGCTAGCTTTACCATGTTAATTATGCAAAGGTACACGTTTAACAACCTGCTGGAATTTGTGTGCAAACTGCATCAGAATTAAAATTCCATTAGTATTATTATTTGCATTATTTTTAACATTATTAGAATTAGCATTTGTATTAGCCTTAGCATTGTTTTGTGTTGCTGTCCTTGAATCTAAATGTGTCGAGTAATAATAATAATAATAATAATAATAATAATAATAATAATAATAATAATGTCTTTATGTGTGCAGGCCATGGGCGTGTCGGTGAACCCTCTCTACTTCATGATCCCGGCGACGGTGGGCTGTTCCTACGCCTTCATGCTGCCCGTCTCCACGCCGCCCAACTCCATCGCCTTCGCCTCCGGACACCTCCTGGTCAAAGACATGGTAGGCTCCTCCTCCTCCTCCTCCTCCTCCCCTCTACCGACAGACACACACGCGTTTAAAGTGTTGATCTCGGAGATTTCCGTTTCGTGCTCTTTGGCGACACCTATGGCGACAATTGTAATTGCGTCCAAACAGTCAGTTTGCTGGCAGTTGTTTAATGGCGGATACTCTGTTTACTCTAGCAGAGACCGAGAAAACGGTACGTCACTTCAGCTTATGCTCTCTGGCGGACATCCATGGGACCAATCACTGCTGGGTGATGGAAAATGCGTCACTGCATTTTAAATCTTAGCGCGGGAAAGGCGACTCGCCACCCAGTCCGTAATATAACAAAATACTGCAAATGCAACCAAAAGGGCTTTCATCAGTGGACCATAGGCTCAGTCACCATTGTGTTAACTCGGTCGGCGATAGATAAGTGACTTTACAGACATTTATTTACAGGATTACAGAAAATCTTCAAGATCACCACTTTAAAGACGTCAACATGACGGACGTTAATGTTTCTTCTTTTTTTGTCGTGGTTGTTGCACATCTGCAGGTGAAGACGGGCATCGTCATGAACATCCTGGGCGTTCTGTGTGTGAGCTTGGCTATGAACACGTGGGGCGTGGCCATGTTCGACCTGGGAAGGTACCCTGACTGGGCCCACCCCGCTAACGTCTCCAGCAGCCTCGTCCACGTGCACATACCGTCCTCCCCGGGACTCAACCTCACACGAGGATAACCACACACTCCGAGCCAAATGAAATAGGTATACAGTATATATACTGTATATATATATATATATATACATATGACTTGTAAATAGAGATAGAGACACTATATCAGGTGTGTATTAATTAACAGATTAATTAATGCCAATCTTGATTCTGAATGATGTGAAGGACGTATGGGATTGCTGTTACCTGTTGTTACAGGCACGCGCACACACACACACACACACACACACACACGTGCACATCTTCATCTCTCTTGTAGTCCCCCCCCCACCGTAGTCCATCTGCTGAGCACCGCGTGCTGTGAGAGTGTTGGTCTTGACCGAGGTGAACTCAATCCAGAGTTCAGGAACATCTCAAGGAAGCATTTTGGTTATCGAGGCTTTAAGATTTAAGGATTTTGATGTTGAGAAATCCAATTCATTAAGATGTTCGCCAATTCATTAACCGGCTTTAAGCTGAGGTCAGAGGTCAGAGATAAGGTGGTGTTATGGTGGTTGGTGTCTGTGGCGTACTCTGGTAACTCAGTCAAATATATTTATAGTAATATATATATATATATATATATATCTGTGAGAGATGTCCTTGTAAAAATGAAACTAATCTGCCAAATCTGTAATTATGTTAGAAATCAGGACGGTTTCACAATCGCGGTTAACACTGAAATAAATAAATTGTTTTTATTTGTTACTTTGTTTGGTTTGTGTCTCCACTGTCTGTATATTCGTCCCATTTTAGAAGTGTTTTGTGTCTCACTCTTTGTAACCTTTGTAAATCTCAGGAGACAACTTAAAGTCGTCTAATTATCCCGACCATGTTCGTCGTTGAAGAGACAATCGAGGTTCTAGTGGCGCAGAAACCCTGGAGAGAGGAAGTTTCTGGCTTTTTAGGGTCTGAAACGTGAAACAGTGCCGAACGTGACACGTCCCTGTGAAGTCACAAGGTCTGGCGTAATCATCTACTCGTGTAGAAGAGAGATGGTTACTCAGTGTGAGCGGGGTCAGGACATCCTAGAATGGGTAGGTGGTACACACACACACACACACGCACGCACACACGCACGCACACACACACACACACACGCACATACACGCACACACACACACACACACGCACACACGCACGCACACACACACACACGCACGCACACGCACGCACGCACACGCACGCGCACACGCACACGCACACACACGCAGGCAAACACATACACACTCGCTGGACAGTACAGACTCTGTTCTGAACATAGCGTGAACATAACACGTCCGAATATAGTGTCAGAATGACAAGGTAAAAAAAACCAGACAAAAACGTAAGCATATCAAAGAAGAAGAAACAATTATGGGTCATAGTTCAAGCTCAGCCACACACACACACACATGCACCCACACACACACACCCACACACACACACACACACTCACTACAAATGTATTTTTATGATAGCATGTGAGTGACCAGAGTTCCTCTTCAGGGACACAGAAAGTCCATATATGGTCTCGGCAAACACACATCCTGTCTGTGAAGCAACCGCCGCCCTTCACTGTAATACAAATAACAACACCGGTCATAGCAAGCAATAACGCACTTTACATCAGAACAAAAATATAATAAGGGGCTAAAAGATAGAGCATGGTTAAGGGAATTAAATGGCTGACCTTCAACCATCATGGCAGTCAGGAACTGTGATCTAGTAACATCAGCACGCTGTCTTTGTACACAACACACTGGCTACACTTAGCTAGAAGGGGGAGCAGGTAGGGTTAGGTGGTGTCTTGCTCAGGGACACCTCCACACTTAGCTAGGAAGGAGCAGGTAGGGTTAGGTGGTGTCTTGCTCAGGGACACCTCCACACTTAGCTAGGAGGAGGAGCAGGTAGGGTTAGGTGGTGTCTTGCTCAGGGACACCTCCACACTTAGCTAGGAGGAGCAGGTAGGGTTAGGTGGTGTCTTGCCCAGGGACACCTCCACACTTAGCTAGGAGGAGCAGGTAGGGTTAGGTGGTGTCTTGCTCAGGGACACCTCCACACTTAGCTAGGAGGGGGAGCAGGTAGGGTTAGGTGGTGTCTTGCTCAGGGACACCTCCACACTTAGCTAGGAGGAGCAGGTAGGGTTAGGTGGTGTCTTGCTCAGGGACACCTCCACACTTAGCTAGGAGGGGGAGCAGGTAGGGTTAGGTGGTGTCTTGCTCAGGGACACCTCCACACTTAGCTAGGGGATCGAACCAGCAACCTTCCAGTTGCCAGACAACCGCTCTTACCTCCTGAGCTGCTGCCGCCCAGATGTCTAACCCTTACTTGCTCATTATTGACTATATCTAAACATCAGCACAAGACAGGGACGCTCAGTGACGACTCGATATTAGCGATAACCAATTCTCGTTTGTTTGGGATGCTGAGCCCTGAGTCACCGCGTAGCATGTGAACATGACGTGGATCGGCTCTGCGATGTCGTCTGTGTCACCCGTGGTGACGTGAAACCTCCCGGCCCTCGTGGGAGAGCCTGCAGGGTGCCGCCCGCAAATATCAACATGAGTGTGAACGCGCCGCTCGCCAAGTTCCCCCTTTTTTGTCTGAAAAACTGAAAAACGTCTTTCAAAGCCTTTCATCCGCACTGAGGCTGCAGACCTCCACGGGCAGCATGACCAACACCAGCAATTCCTTCGCGGCCGTCTTCCTGTTCATGTAAGCACCGGTTATGTTTGTTTATTTGTTTGTTTGTTCGTTTTTGTTGTTGTTTTTTGTCGCGGCCTCCAGACTGAGGTGTCAATTATGATTACAGAAGGTTGTTCTGACACAGAGCAATGTACTAAGAGATTATGACATATTTGTATGTATTTGTGTATATTTGTATTAGTTATTTTCTCGTTGTTAGTATTGTTATTATTTGGTTATATGTCTTCAACTCTTTGTTGAGATAATGAACAAAAACACACACATCCGTAAGAATCCTTCTCCCTCACAGTGAGAAGTTGAGGTCGGTCTTGTCGTACCTCTGGAGCGTCTACTCTGCGCCTCGTGTGGTCGGGAAGCGCGTCTGGACTCTCATCGCTCTGTGTTCCGCGGTCGCCATGGCTACCGCGGGCCTGCTCTACTACTGGCTGTCGGAGACCCTGAGGTATGACCCCCGGGGTTCGCTGAAGGTCGCCGGCGTGTACGGCGCGGCCGTGTTCCTGCTGCTGCTGCTGTGCCACCCGCTGCGCTGCGTGGCCACCGTAGGTCTGCTGTCCCTGTTCACCAAGCAGGGCCGCAGGCTGGTGGTCCAGACCTCCTTCGCGGTGCTGCTCTTCAACGTGGTGCCCAACATCGCGGTCAACATCGGCGCCGCCGTCCACGTCCTCAAGTGCACCTCGGAGGCCTTCGCCCGGAGTCTGCTCGACTCCTCAAATATTCTAAACATCGCAAAGAGTGACCTCGTGAGAGAAGCCATAGAAGTATCCCGTAGCTTTAAGTCAATTCCTAATCTGGAAATATTGATTCGGAATCTGCACAAATTTGATAATGTCATGCATATCGATATATCTGAAGTGAAAAGCAGGTTTACTAACATCAGTAGGCAGATAGAGAGTGATTTTCTCCATGCCAGGGATCTGGTTAAAGACTGCAAGTTGTTGTTGAACCGAATACTGGCTGTCCTGTTCATATTTCTATTAATCTTCCAATCGGCCCGCTATTTAAAATCATACCTGACATCGCTCACGTTTGAAAATGAATATCTCTCAGAAGAAGAGACCGTCAAACAAGTTCCTGACTCGTCTGTCGGGAAAAACGTTCTGAGCAAAAAAGCGAGGATCCGTGTGGAGTGCCAGAGCTGCGTGATGTCGGCGGTTGCGGTGACCTTGTACTTCACCGCCATGACCTTCATCGTGGTGCTGGACCACGTGGTCTTCCAGGTCGTCCACGTCAGCCTGCCCTGGCTCCTGAACATCCCCAGCACCTCCGCCAGCATCACGCTGAGCTACAAGGTACGACCACCATGACAGAACATGGCCTCTGTGTGTGCGTGTGTGTGAGTTTGTGTGAACGTGTGTGTTTGGTGGATCATTTTATAAGCTCCAGACAATTTGAAATTACGTTTTTAAACCTTCTCAGAACAAAGTGCAACTGTTTTAAGTCATGAGGTCTACGTTACCTTTTATTTGAATGAATGATGGTGTTTCGTCTACCATTGTGTTCTAATTCTACTTTATTTTTTTACTATAATTCTGTTTTTATACGTGAGCCCGGGGATCAAACCAGCAACCTTCCTGTTGCCAGACAACCGCTTTTACCTCCTGAGCTGCTGCCGCCTCCCCATACTATGTTCTCAATCTTGACGTACACTCAGGTCTGTCTTCTCTATCTCCCCCCCCCCTCCTAGGTGTGGTTGTTCACCCCGGCTCTCTGCCTCCCCCTCTTTCCCTGCAAGGGGCAGCAGCTCACTGACTTCCAGCGAGACTACAGCTGGGCGTTCAGCAGCGACCCGGGCCTGTGCCCCGCGGAGCCCTCGCCGCCCGCCGCGGGGCCCCGGGTCCTGCTGGCCGCCTTCTGGCTGCTCAGCTACGGCCTGGTGCTGCTGGAGGTGCTCGCCAGGCGCCTACGCGGGAGGGTGGTGGCCGCGTTCTTCCGGCCGCA
This sequence comes from Coryphaenoides rupestris, assembly GCA_002895965.2. Classification (NCBI taxonomy): domain Eukaryota; kingdom Metazoa; phylum Chordata; class Actinopteri; order Gadiformes; family Macrouridae; genus Coryphaenoides; species Coryphaenoides rupestris. The sequence goes on from PIJE02000053.1 coordinate 647,708, forward strand.
GGCGGACAGGAGAGCGGCCTTCTTGGTGCAGAAGTTGCAGGCGAAACGCGACAAAAAACAACAACCGGATATTTTTTCTGTCAGTGTTGCATGTGTGTGATTTTTAGGTGAAAGGTTTCATTTCCCTTTACACTGTAGGCCAGGCCTAGATGGTGTATATACATAGACCTGCCACTAGGTGTCACTCGCGGGCTGCCAGGAAATGTGGGCAATTTACTTGAGTGACAAATTAGAGTAAAAAGTAATTTACTACTTAAGGTTTCGTCATACTTTTAAGATGTGAATTACTTTATGAGTCTAATAGAATCAATGAATGGAATAGAATCTAATAGAATCAGGCTAATAGAATCAATTTAGCAGCTTTTTATTCCAGATGTTTGTGTCAATCAGATGATGAAGATCTGGCTTTGTTGGTGAGTGGAATACAAATTAAAATATAAATTAATAAAAGAAATACAAAAATATTTAACATTAAGGTTATGAATGTGTTTTTTCTACCCACAGAACGTGGACAAAATGTTTTTCTAATAATATGAACTTGAAATATGATGCTTTCTGCAAATAAAAATGTGTATTCATTCACTATTATTGTATCACAGATTAGGTCCATTCAAGGTCCATTTATCCATTTGGGTTAAAAAGTTCACCTGAAAACATGATTATGTGGTCACACATTATGGGGCAGCAGTAGATCAGGAGGGCAAGGTGTGGTTGTCTAACAACCAGAGGGTTGCTGGTTCGATCCCCTGCCAAGGTGCCACTGAGCAAGACACTAAACACTAAAGAAGAGCTGTAAACCACTACAGTATATTGAGTATTAGTGAGAAGGTGAGGTAGCATGGTAAAGGTCTTGGAGTGACCACAGATCCTAATAATAATAATAATAATAATCAATATGAAGTAAATATTGTAAACAACATGATACTGATGATATTGATACTGGACACTTTATGATTAAAATCTGTCCATGGTTCTCCTGTCCATCAACAGAAGGTCAAGCAGCTCTCCAGGCTCATTATAACCTGCAGGCTGTGGAGGCCCAGGGAGGCTCAGGTCTCGAGGCGGTGAGGCTCTGGGAGAGCGGACAGGGTTTCAGTTGGCTTAGATATACAGTATATATTCAGTATATATTCAGTATATATTGATCTTCTCATATATATCCATATACCAGACATACACACTGCAGCTATGAGAGACCTTTTCTGAAAGAAAAGAAAACACAATCTCTGCCACCAAAAAAAGATGTATTAGCATTTGAATGTAATTCCTGCCTTAGTAATAACTGAAGAGATAACATAAATAACTATGTTTATATATTCATAGAAGGGCCAACTCTCAAACTTCCAAAGAAGTTTGTCTTTCGTTTTCACACAGAAAAAAAACAGTGACCTGAAAGAAAATAGTATAATTAGTGTCACTCAGGCTCGGATTATTAGATATCGTTAATGTGTTGATGTGTCCGCAGCATCCACACGTGTTTTAATAATTGCAGGTTTGGTTTCCCGGGCGTCACAGCTGTGGTCGTGTGACAGAGACAGCAGCTGCAGAGGCGGCCAGGGAGCTGGGATTGATTCTGAAGGAGGTGAGATAGTGGATGAAGAGTCCTCTGGAGGACAGTATGGGAGAACAGTGAGAGAGAGAGAGAGAGAGACAGAGAGAGAGGGAGAGAGAGAAAGAGAGAGAGAGGTTGTGAGAGGTTGTTACCAGGTTGTGGATAACTAGTGTGGAGAACGATTTTCTTTCTCCATTCCTGACACCTGTCTGGGTATCATCCTTGAAGACCCACTTGTGCCAATCTATGGTAAGAGATCTTTTTTTGTAAATATTTACATTTACATTTACATTTACATTTAGGGCATTTGTCAGATGCTTTTATCCAAAGCGACTTACAAAGAGTACATTTGTTGAAGGAGACAGCAATATATCACTGTGGTTAATAGAACGAGTTTCATAATTGCAAAATTGCTTGCATAATCACTGGGATAAGAGCAGCAGAAGTACCATTCTGCATTACCAGTGCATTACCAACATCTAAGAACATACACTATGCTAAACAATGCTAAGGAAGTATTATTTAGTGCCAAGACGTACAAATGATTGTTTGGTGTCGTCTGCGTAGCAGTGATAGGTGAAGCTGTGGGATGTAATCACAGAGCTTAGAGATCTAGTGTATAAGGAGAACAGAAGGGGTCCCAGTACTGAGCCTTGGGGGACTCCGGTGTCAAGGGTGCAGGGTCTGGACAGGGAGCCGTTCCATGTGATATTTGAGATCGGTCAGGTAGGAAGTGAACCAGGATAACGCAGTTCCAGCAATTCCAAGCTCTGCCAGGGTGGACCGGAGGATCTGGAATGCGACAGACAAGTCAAGAAGGATGAGCACAGATGAGAGGGACGAGCTTCTGGCGTCACGGAGGGACTCAGTTACCGCGAGCAGGGCTGTCTCCGTGGCGTATGCAGCCTTGAAGCCTGACTGATGAGGGTCTAGCAGGTTGTTTTGAGAGAGATAGGATGATAGTTGGGTGGAGACAGCACCTTCTAGGGTTTTGGAGAGGAATGAAAGGAGAGATACGGATCTGTAGTTCCGGATGTCGGTGGTGTCAAGGGTGGGTTTCTTGAGGAGCGGCACACTTGAAGGTGGTTGGAAACAGGCCTGAATTGAGGGAGTTGTTGATGAGGGTGGTGAGGAAGGGGAGGATGTCGCCCGAGATGTCTTGGAGAAGGGAGGAGAGGATTGGGACAAGGGGGCAGGTGGTGGCATGGTTGGATGCAACCACGGCAGATTAGTTAGATTCAACTAATCCTATGAAGGTGGAATTGTTTCACGGAAACCCCCATTTGAGAACCACTTCCCTATAAGACGACACATAAAACACTGACTATGGTTGCCTACTTCTGTCCAGATGTGAAGGACTTTAGTTCACGTTCCTGAGGACCGACCATCGCCATGACGAACAGCACGTGGTCCGCCGTCCACAACGCCAGCTCCTCGCCGGCGGCCGTCCTGAGGGACATGCCCCTGCGGTCTGTGGAGGAGCAGGTCGTCACCATCCTGCTCACCGTGTTCATCTGCGGCGTGGGCCTGGCCGGCAACACCATGGTGGTGCTGGTGGTGCTGGGCACCAAGCACATGGTCACGCCCACCAACTGTTACCTGGTCAGCCTGGCGGTGGCCGACCTCATCGTGCTGCTGGCCGCCGGGCTGCCCAACATCTCCGAGGTGGTGGCGTCCTGGGTGTACGGCCACGCCGGCTGCCTGTGCATCACCTACCTGCAGTACCTGGGCATCAACGGCTCCTCGTGCTTCATCACCGCCTTCACCGTGGAGCGCTACATCGCCATCTGCCACTCCATCAAGGCGCAGTTCATCTGCACCGTGTCGCGGGCCAAGCGCATCACCGCCGGCGTCTGGGTGTGCACCGCGCTCTACTGCACCGTGTGGTTCTTCCTGGTGGACACGGACGAGGCGGTGTACGCCAACGGCGTGGTGGTCACCTGCGGCTACCGCGTGTCCCGGAGCCTGTACATGCCCATCTACTTCCTGGACTTCACGCTGTTCTACGCCGTGCCGCTGGCCGCCGCCACCGTGCTGTACGGCCTCATCGCCCGGATCCTGTTCATGAGCCCGCTGCCGTCCGACCTGAGCGACCGGGGGGGCGGCGGCGGGGCCGGTGGCTCGGTACACCAGGGCCACGCCCACAGCACCGCGCTCAAGCCCAGGAAGGACCCGGCGTCCGGGAGGAAGCAGGTAGGAGGAAATCCCGCCCCCCCCCCACTCAGTTCTCTATTGTTCTAATGAGGAAGTCCCACCCCCGACTCAGCTCTCTATTGTTCTAATGACAGAAGATTGGCTGAATTTAGGAAGAAAACTGTGCTTGTGTTTTGTATTTTGGCTCATTTCCAATAATCCTTATAACTTCATGTGTTATATTCACACTCTAAATGAGCTTAGGTGCATTATTTATACCCTACGCTATAGGAAAACCATGACCCCATTCACAGTTTCATAGTAAATTCTCGGATGGCATTGTTGGATGAATTGTGTCTTCAGGTGACCAAGATGCTGGCGGTGGTGGTGGTCCTGTTCGCGCTGCTCTGGCTGCCCTACCGCGCCCTGGTGGTGGTCAACTCCGTGACGGACCCACCCTACACCAACACCTGGGTGCTGCTCTTCTGCCGCGTGTGCGTCTACTGCAACAGCGCCGTCAACCCCGTCGTCTACAACCTCATGTCCCAGAAGTTCCGCGTGGCCTTCCGGAGGCTCTGCGGCTGCCAGGGCCGCGCCTCCCAGGGCAAGGCGCCAATCACGCGCCGGTCTACTACAGCGTCATCAAGGACTCGTTGCCCGACAGCGGCAACGAGCCAATCACGGAGCAGGAGGATCTGGCGAGGGCCGCGTCTTCCCGCGTACCGGACGAGCGACAACAACGGCATTAGGTGCTGTTGTTGTTGTTGTTGTTGTTGTTGTTGTTGTTGTTGTGTTGATTATTGGTCACATCACTGAATTTGCATCAGGGTTAGAATTTTGGTACATTGCTCTTCTGTGGAAAGTTGATATTTACTGTGCATATTTATTTGATTTGTTGTTGATTTGTAATTTTATAACTGTGCACGATAAATTATTTTCTATCTCATAATATTCATGTTTAAACGATATTACATATATACACTACACATGCATACAGTATAATATACACATGAATACACATGATTAAAACATATATATACTGTATATATATTATTGTACTTATAAATCTTATGTTTGTGTCAGACATTAATGACGTGATGAAGCTGATGTGATGTCATGTGACAGCAACACTTCCTGTCAGATCACTGAGGGTTTCGATGCACGTTGAACATTTATGTTGAGAAAACATCAGAACTACTGTATAACCAGTAGCACCACACAGCTTCAGGAGGAACGATTTCCAGCGCTGTCTGGTTTTAATAAAACCACACAACACACAACACTGACCTCGTGCAGCTCTCTGAACCGGGCGGTGATGACGGCAGCTCTTACAGTCACGCTTGTTACACAGATATTACTGCAGTCATCTGAAGTATATTTATATTAGTATGTTTGTCTTTGTGTATAACCGCTCATGTTTCAGTAACACGCTGGTGTTGTGTTTTCTCTTGCGTCGATTTTGTGTTGACTTGTTACCAAGTGTCACCCATGCTTACTGTAACTGACTGTCATTATTTATTAAACTTTTGTGATACATGTATATAGATACTTGGTACTACTTGTTGAGACCAATGCTGAAATGGTATATATGCTTTTGCTATTAACTGTTACTGTAACTGTTTATTTAACTTTTGTGAAAGGTGATTTGAAATTGTTATTAAAAATAGAGATGAGAGTCCAGAACATAATCTCTGTCTTTGTATTTCTTGTCACTGTTGTTGTTTTGTTGTCTAAATAAAGTATTCTGTACACGGCGAGGAACCAAGTGGCAAGTTTGTCTTCGTGGCCACAGGGAGAGTCTAGATGAACGTGGATCTGACTGATCACATCTCGATTTATATTTGTTATATGACTTATATTTGTATTCATATTCAACAAGATATGTTTCTTATTCATAAGGAAGGAAGCCATGTTGTGTTATCGTTGCTAGGCAACCTACTGGAAACAGATTCAATACAAATCAAGTTTAATACTGTATTGATATTCGTCGAACATTGAACCAATATTAGCGACAGAGATGTCACGGAACCCAAATATTTAGCTCATCTAAGAAATAGTGGTGGAGGTTAATGCACGCTGAAACATATTTGTAAGTTATTTATGAAAGACAGGGTGAAGAAAACATCAGAACCACAATACTAAACCACCATACTGTATAAGGTCCACTGTCCTCAGGTTAAGAGGAGTGCCAAACAAACTGACCGATCATTAGGCTGCTAAAGGACAATTGTTAGCCCAAATATACACACACACTCCTGGCCCTGACTCATCTTGGCTGCCGGTAATTTTGTGCAAAGTGGAAGCTTTCTGTTTCTAAAGGCCAACACGTCACAGAGACCGCAGATCCAGGATTTATAGCGTCTGCTGCAGAGGAAAGAGAGTGAGGCAAGGCCTCGTCGTGTTCTGTCACCAGGACACTCTGAGGTCGTGAATACAGCAGAAGAACAACAACAATACGGACCTCATGTGTAACAAGAATGGCAGCGTGTTGATGTGTGAGGCCCTGCCAAGGGAGGACGCCAGGGTCCACGCAGCAAGACTTCCTGGGCGCAGGGGGAGCGAGATCTGGTGTTCCAGCAGCAGCCTTGGACGTGAACTTAACCTTTACAAATAAATAATAAAAGCACAGCCTACACTTTCATCAGTGCGTGTTAAAGCGTGGAGTGTGTGTTATTATAGAGGCTGAATGAAGCGTCCGATGTGAGGCTGTATTCCGGACAATAGTCATTAAGCGCTGAGGGCTCCTACTGCTGCTCGCTGAGGAGAGCACACGATGTTGCACTCAACAACCTGTTTATTCCAGAAACTCATGAATTATGCATACGGTCAGCGAGCTCTTCGACAGGCTGCACACACACTGCACATCTAATGCACAGCAGTTATGATAATAAACCTTATCATGGTAAATGAATTGCATTGATATAGCGCTTGTATTCAAAGCGCTTTACATTCACCCATTCATGCACCGACGGCGGTGTCAACCATGCAAGGTAACAACCAACACGTCAGGAGCAATGAGGGTTAGGTGGTGTCTTGCTCAGGGACCCATCGACACTTAGCCAGGAGGGGGAGCCCGGGGATCGAACCAGCAACCTTCCTGTTGCCAGACAACCGCTCTTATACCTCCTGAGCCACTGCTGCCCCTATATGTTAGTTGTGTGCAGATATTATTAGAAGTCTTCTCTAACTGTCTGACGGTGCCACCGCCAAGCAAGCAGCACATTCTCAGCTTTAGGGAATTATGAACTTCTGCCAGAGCAACAAACTTCGACTGTAGCTGTGATATCTTTTTAAATATTATGTTCTGTTTCACGCATCCATAACTCTATCCATAATGCATAACCTCCTTCAACTATTGGTCTGGATGTTTTGACCTAACTGTGACTCAGAAGAAATAATTAAGCTTAGTAATTAGGCTATAGCCAGACTAATTAGCATGTAGCCATGTGACAGCAGGTCATATTGCATTGCCTCTCTTATTATCTTATACATATATCACTGAACCCAAATAATTCATAAAGTTCATATCACTCCTACATAAAACAAATGATCATGAATATCATCATATTCATATTCATATCCTTGTTGTCTTTTTACACAATGCATGCTTTTATTTGCCTTACAATACTGATTTGATGCTGGATATAAGTAGGGGTTGCTATGAGACAGTGTGAGCTGGCCGACAGATTTCACCCTCAGCTCTCGAGTATTCATATACATTTATTTATGCAGAGATTCTCATCTTCTACACCGGAACAATCAGAGTCCTCCATGTCTGCCACAGCATGCTACTGATTCTAGGAAGCACGGATCCTATCAGCTGAGACCAGAGGCTTTTCATGTGTTCAGCTGAACACAATATTATTTCCACAAAAGTCACCCTTTAAAAGACAGCTACTGCTGTTCTTGGAATCCACAATTTCATTTTCCGTTTCAAAATGAAAACAGCAGCTTATAATAAAGGGATGTAGTTAGTGGGTTATTATATTGCACAACACAGCAAGGCTCGGATAGATTTAGCAACAGAGGAATTATTATTAGACGCTGAGTTCCGTTCTGAACACGGTGACTCAGGAACAACACGGATCAAACAGACACGTGTTGGACGCTTCAACTGCTGCACTCAACGACCCCGTGGTTGGTACACGGTAGAACCAGAGGGAACATTATAAATGGATGGGTGGTTATCACTACGTATGTGTACACTGAGCACCTGTGAAGGCACACATACTGTATGTGTGTTCCCATCCGACCGGCATCCTTAAAGGTGATCTTCTTAATCCATAGTCAACATGCAGACCCTTGTGGGAGCCTGCAGCCCCCGGGGTGAGGAACACACAGCATCGTCAACAGAGCACAGTGGCGCGTCCTGATCAATAGATCTCAGCTTTCCCATCAAAGTTCCCATGAAGAACCCATCGGTCACACCGTTATGGAACTGATGTAAAGATATATATATCATGTGCTATGATGTTATGTACAGCGCTCTATGGGGAGGGCTGGGGGTTACCACAAGCTAGATTTCCATCACATCCAACGTTCCTCTGAGGTTACGACAGAGGAGGGTTAGCAGGACAGGAGATGACATTTTAAAACCACGTTCCCCATCGTGGTTCAGCTCTGTGTAGTTTTGGTCCAGCCAGTCATTCTCATTTTCCTTGCATTTCTTTTTCTTTAGCTGAGAGCAACGATACCTTTTTTTCATTTGTGTTTAATTTCTCACTCCAGATGTTGGGGTTTAGGAAAAGTCCAAAAAGTTGACTTAGAGAATAAAAATGTATTACATGTTTGTGAGGTTTATACTCATGTATTGTATGTGATTGTGTGTGTGTGTGTGTGTGTGTGTGTCTTGGTGGCTGGCCTCACCTGGCCCAGTGAGAGTCTGGGGCCCACCTGTGGTGCATTGGCTAATCAGTGCACCACAGGTTATGCTCCACTGCCACATAGTACAGTGTGTGGCTTAGTTCTTGGCTCCTCCCAGGAGACACAGGCACTGGTGGTGTCTGTGAAAGTGTCTGGTTTATTGTAAGGTAACGTAAAACAGTGACCTTCTGCGTCTCGGCCGTGAAGAAGAAGAAGAAGAAGAAGAAGCAGCAGCAGCATTTAGAGACTGTGGAAACAGAGACCCTTAGTGGTGGATACAGGGAGGTACCACATAAACAACAGTCCTTAAAAACTCTTCTCCACCTTAAAATCCCCCTCTTTAGTAAGTGGGAAAACAGCTGTAAGATCACATACAACAGAAAATAAGCCTATTGGTGAAACATTGGTTGTTTTTTTATTATTATTATTAGGCGTCTGTGTTTGAGAGTCAGTATTGTGCGCAATGACGCACTGACCCTCTGACCCTGGACTTGGCACAAGGCTCAGCCTGTCACTGTCCAGCACCCCTCTCTCTGTGTGTGTGTGTGTGTGTGTGTGTGTGTGTGTGTGTGTGTGTGTGTGTTTGTGCGCGCCTCAGAGGCACAAATCTCCTGCTACGCACAGAGGGAACCTTCTCACCACGACGCACTTGTTTACTGGAATAACATCACTTATAGGAGACCACTGGAGACATAATGCCTCATTCAAGGTAAGTGGATTCTAATAATAAAATACAATTAGTTTCATATCTAGACCTATGATGGACCACACATGGACTAGCCTACTATAAGCCTATAAACAGACATTTGCCCTGACGCAGCAGACTCAATCACCTCATTGCACAGGCCTGTGGTATTAAAACACGTTTAAAATGATTGAACAATGTCTTGACATAGTCTTGAGCCTTACAGGACTGTCTATGATATTCCTGTAGGTGAACTGTTTACAAGACAAGAAGAAAGGTTTGAGCCTTACTAGTCTGTTAATGCCCATGCTGCTGACCAGGAGATCTGTGGGAGCTTATCATGTACAACAGCAGGTTATGACAACAAGCCAAAGTACACTGAATACTGTACACTGAATACTGAGCACTGAATACTGAGAGAACAAAGGTTGGAGGGGAATTCATGCTGAGTTTAGGGCTGATTTATCAGAGGGATGTGGTATTTTCTGATATGTATGTATCTACGTTTTTCTGTAATATATGTACAGTAAATGAACCTGTTTAATGCGTGCGTATGTGGCCAAATGTAAGCCACGAATGACACGAGTCACACTTGACAGCGACTGCATGAAGGAAATGGGAACATTGTGTTGTGTTCGGATTGTGTTTTTATGCTCAACATTGTTGAGAAACACCACAACCGCCACCTGCTCAAAACAATGACGTGCCACCCCTTCCAAGCAGTGAGCTGTTTCCATGTCTGCATCCGGTCACTTAACAAAGGACTGTGAGGGGAACACACACACACACACACACACACACACACACACACACACACACACACACACACACACACCTCGGAGGGCATCCTCCACTTCCTGTTCTGATTCCTGAAGAGGGAATTCAGCACATGAAACAGGAAACTCGATTTTTAACCCTTTCCCACGCTCCAGTGCGGTCAGGACTTCATTACAGGATCAATAACTGGGGAATCTAATATCATTTCTTTCGATGAGACTTTTGGGGATTGGTTGTTGATGTTTCCTGGTCACATGACCCGACCTAACAGGTGTGGTCTCTCCAACGCTCTCCTCCTCCTCCTCCTCTTTGTCTCATAGGTGCAGCAGGAGGTCAGGAAGTGATTCACCGCCTGCGTGTCCCAGCGCCGCCTCCTGTGTTCCTGGACGCAACAACGGGCAACTCGATGACTAGAGAGAAGCACAAGCACCCCCCAGCTCTCCTGTCCGACCAAACAGCCATTTTAGAAGGACAAGCTCCGCCCCTCGCCCCCCTCGGCTGAAGATGGACGAGGTTTCCCTGAATGTGACGGATGCGCCCAATGGCTCCGCACCGATCGAGGTGGACTCGTGTGTGTGGGAGACCAGACAGCAACATGAGGTCATCCCCACCATCCTCTGCTCCATCTGCCTGTCAGTGGGACTGCTCTACTGTTTCTTGGGTAAGTGTTCTTGGTACATAATCGGGGCGGCAGTAGCTCAGGAGGTTCACGACAGCGACAAGTGAATGAAACTAAAACACCGTTATGGGTCTTGGAGGAGGAAGGTACAGTATGTGGGGTGTGGTGAATATCACAGCACGGTCTATTTATATTAGGAGTTTTAGAGTTGGCCAGTACTGACTCCTCATTGTGAGAAGCGATGGCACAGTCTGCAACAAAGGCGTGTTACTGGTACCATTAAACCAGCCCAATAAACCCAAATCCAACAATGACCTCATTATAGTGCAGCTAACGTCTACGGGACACTGTTCAACACATCTCCAAACACCCTCGGGTTTCCATCTTTCATCTTGTCGGTGTCCACCTCTCCGCCTCCAGGGTACCGATGCTTCAAGATGGTGATGTTCCTGTCGGGCTTCATGCTGGGCTCGGCCGTGGTCTGCCTGCTGTCCGTGGTCCAGAAGGACTCTGCCGTGTCTCCGGACTCGGAGCTGGGCCTGGAGACCAAGGCGGGCATCAGCCTGGGGCTGGGCGTGCTGTGCGGCCTGCTGACCATGCTGCTGTCCACCCTGGGCCTCTTCCTCACCGGCCTGCAGCTGGGCGCCGCGCTCTCCGCCGCCGCCCTGCTGGCCGTCGCTCAGCTCCTCCCCGGCAGCGTCCTCGCCGCCCCCTGGTGGTGGTGGTGGTGGATACCTCTCACAGCTCTGCTGGCCACCAGCGTCCTCTTCGCCGTGCTCACGCTGCGCTGGCAGAAGCCGCTCACGGTCGTGTCCACGGGCGTGTGCGGGGCGGTCGCCGTGGCGATGAGCGTCGACTACCTGGTGGAGGCGTCGCCGCTGGTGGTGCAGGTGTGCGACGTGATTTCGGGCGGAGCGGCGCGACCGCTGTGCTGGTTCACCTGGGCCCTCCTGGGGACGGCCCCCGCCTTGTGTCTGGCGGGGATCCTGGTGCAGTGGAAGGTCACGGCATCCGGGATCTCTCACACCCAGTCAGGTGAGCGGACCCCTAGTGTTGAGTCCATTATACTAACCTGACAAACAGTTTCCAATGTTTGAACCACCGGTGGTTCAGACACAAATGGATAGCTTGAGGCCTGGCCGGCCAGAACAATCTCTAGAGAGCAACAGAATGTGAACTTGTGAGATCAGAATGGTCTCATGAGGCGAAAATAATACAACAATAATAGAAATACGAAGGCAAAGTCATGCACTGAATCGTACAGTTTCGGGTGTTTTCCTTCGGCATTTCATTTCTCCGGTGTTTATTGACCGGAGAAGCCTGACCCTGCCTCCATACTCACGTTCTCTTGTCTTCCACAGCTGACTTCGCGCAGAAGCAGGACCAGACCAAAGCTCTGACCGCCGGCTCCCAGTTCAGACGGAGCCACCGACGGGCGAACTCCCAGCGCCGCCGCAGGCCGCCGCCCCTGAAGCGCTACGCTGGAGACGTGTTAGCACCGGTGAGTCAGGAACACACTCAGCCTTCATAGGATGCGATTGATTGATTGATTGATTGATTGATTGATTGATTGATTGATTGATTGACTCTACAAATAGGATGAAGAATACCCAAGTGAACGGATGTTCTGACATTTTCTATAATTAGCAACCAGTGCATTGCACCTTGTAATTGCTTATTTTTCCAAAAAAATTATTTATATTCTTTGAATTTCTATATTATTATTTTCTATTTCAAGTTCAATGTTATGCACCAATTTCACAAAAGCACATTCCTTGTTTGTAAAAACAAAGGCAATAAAGATTGTGATTGTGTTGTTGTTGTTGTTGTGTTCCAGAGTTACATCCAGAGTCTGCAGGAGCGCCAGATTGGCACGGGGTCGTCCAGCGGTAGCAGCCGCAGCAACATCACGTGCGCCGTGGTGGACGTTGACTTTGAGACGCGATCCATGGCGCCGCTGACGGCCTCCGCGCCGCCCGCGTTCAGACTCTGAGCGAACGCGACGCAACGCAACGCCGCTCTTCACTGCGCCCGCCGCCTTCTGGTCTGCTTACGAAACTAAAACAGGTTCCTTCAAGGTTTCTTGATTTCCACGACTACTCAGTTAATTAATTTATTCAATTTCACGTCCAGGATCAGGAGACTCACACACATAGTCAGCTAAATAGTCATTATTTTACTACAATGTACTCATACTACAAACTGGTAATATTACTACAAACAACTCCAACGTCTCCAAAGTACATGTCAGCTTATTTACATTTTTTCAAATGCAAGTATCAAAGTATTGATCAATTTGAGACAGAATATTATGGACAATGTGGGGCCTTTAGGTTATGTTCTCAGAGTTAAAGTTTATTCATTCAGTATTAAATAAGTCAGGCAGGGTCAGCAGGTGTTAAAGGTGTAAATACTCTTTAATTGTATTGAGTTGCCCGAATAACACACTTGCTCATTGTGTTGTGAATGTGCTGCAACAACTTTATCCGATCACAAGTCAAGGACTTTGGCAATATGGACATTTTTGTTAAAGAGACGGCACAGTAACAATTTAAAACCATTGATGTGTGTTTTTATCATAACATTTTTGTAAGCAAATTATGTTAATGAGTTGTAATTTATATATGGCAATTTATGTAGATGTATTTATTTTATAAATCTGTCTCAATAAACAAAACAAATCGTCGGTAAACAAGTTGCATGAATCTCCGACCTTTGCCGCCCTCTAGTGGTTCAGTCATCACATTGCATCCATCGTTCTGCTGTGCTGAGTGGGTAGCCCCTCTCCACTGCTTGGGTGTGTTTGCTTACACGCCAATACTGGCTTCCCTTGAACACATAGATGTGGCCGTCAGTCCCTCTGAACGCAGCACTCGGACTGCTAGGGAAGCCACGGAAAAGCTTCCCGATCGACTTAGGATACGACCCGAAGTCTGTTGCACCGATTTCATCCCACTGCCAATAGCCTGCGCCCTGAAACAAACGTCCATTCATGTTAACGTTGGCGTGGTGATTACACACGTATAGTATAGTAGTAAGGAGATACACAAACATACAATTGATATTGTTCAAAGATTGTATTGTTCCTACTACCTACTTTGATGAATATCATTCTTTTGTTGCTGCTTAGGTACAAGGCGGAATCGATATTGGCAGGGATATTAACCAATATTCTGGGAAAGGCATGGTCGATTTTAAACATTGTATATCGCCACACTTTGTCCCCTGTAAACATTGTGAAACACATTGTTTTATTATAATGCAGCAGTAAACAAACGGGTGATGGACAGCGTAGCATCAATATGTGGTGAACTCATTCCAGCCGAGTGCACTTGGACCACAGCACCTGTGTCTTGGCTGTTCACTGGTTTCCTGAATTACCTTTTAGAAAGTAGGACTTGCCGGTCCTCTGGGAGTGGACGGCCGCGTTCAGGGAGCCCGGGAGCTCTTTCCAAAGGCTGGATATCAGCGTAGGAGAAGAGCTGGATTTGCCTTCAGACACTGTCCACACATACTGACCGCTGAAGACATACGTCTTGTGTGCTGGACCTGGAACACAACAAACACACAATGAAACAGAAGGAACAGAACGAACCACCAAGGAAACGCAGGAGGCCCTGAGAGCGTTCTTATCCGTGTAAAGTGGTGTCTGCGTCGTCTACACACACCTGACATGATGGCGTCTATGGAGGCTTTGCAAGGATCAGGGGGGCTTCTAGATGCTGGTGCTGCTGGCCGGCCTGCAGGACTCTTTGGTGGCTCGGCTTTCCCTGGCTTCCCTGACAACAAAGGACAAGGAAGAGGGACAGATGGACAGATCACATCCCATCCCACGGTGTCTTCCTAACATGTCTAAAGGTCTCTGTATGTTAGGGGGTCTCGCGCCAAACAAACAAAAAGAACCCAACAGGAGTACTGACTCGTTCTTATCCGGGCTGATCTTACCATACAAGGCCTGGATGCCTCGTATGTCGTCTGCATGCAGCTTGAAGCTGGCCCGGTACCCAGGGTACAGGGGTCCCATCAGGGCGTGGCCGTGCTGGGAGTGGCCCAGGCCTAGGGCGTGGCCTATCTCGTGGGCGGCGACGACCCTCAGGTTGGAGCCACGCTGCTGCCCTTCGGTCCACAGCTCCGCCGCGTCGAAATGCACCAGGCCCGACTGGGGGGCGTCGGCATGGGCCAGCACACGTCCTGGGAGCACAGAGCGCTGTCAGACACCACAGCAGGGGGCAGAGCTGCCTCCAACGTGTGTGTGTGTGTGTGTGTGTGTGTGTGTGTGTGTGTGTGTGTGTGTGTGCGCTCCTACCTCGGCCATCGAAGGGCACGGGGCACGTCTTGTCTTTGTGGTGGAAGGAGAACGTGATGTCGGCTTTTCCTCGCTGGAGCTCCCTGAAGGTCAGCGGGGTAACGTCGCTCCAGTAGCGGAAGGCGTTCCGGATCGCCAGCCGGGTCTGGGCGAGACCCAGGTCAGGAGTGTAGTTATGGATACGGTAGGTCAGCGCTGTCTTGCGCCACTGACCTGTTTAAAGAATACACAGCATTATTATTATTATTTTGTAGTATTTGATTAGATTGATCACATACGGACAAATTAATAATCAATAACCCAGTCAAGTGTTAAAGGGCTCCTATTATACCACCGGGTGTGCGTGTGATGAGCCACTGCAAGCTGTTTCAGTATCCTCTGGCTTATGACATCACAAGTGGGAGAGTGTTCACCCAGATGTGAGCTGGATAGATGTAGATTCTGAACAGGCTTGGAATGGCTCATCACACTCACACCTGGTGGTACAACAAGTCAAGTCAATTTTATTTGTATAGCCCTTAATCACAGTTACAGTCTTTACATGTCATATGATTATGGGGCCATGTGATCATGACACCCCCCTAGCCCTACAGCGCCCCCCTAAGGACAAGAAACGACTCCCTTAATTAACAAGGAAGAAACCTGGAGAAGGAACTCAGAGTGGGGGATCCCTCCTTCTTCTAGTTCAGAGTGCAATGGGTGTCATACGGGCATGAACAGGAGTAACAAAGCATTATAATTCTAAGCGACAAAGTATAACAGGAGTTAGAGTCTGTGATAATAAGCACCTATCACACGATAAGCCAGCGAGCGGTTAGAGAACACATCGGCCTCCCCACAGCGACGGTTCCCCATCATCGCCAGCGTAGCAGCGTTCAGTTTGCCCGAGGAGCGCAGGCCGGTCACCCTTTGGAAGAGCCTGAATAAAAACACACGTCAAATAAAGTTTGTTATTATGACTATATCTGTTAATAACAGTTGGATCACCCGAGTAGTGAGCGGTTGATTGAAGTCGCTCACCTGAGAGCATCTTCGACCTGCTGAGGGTCATACGTGTGCTGCTGCTGCATGTCCAGTGGAACGTGTAAGTAACCATAGTGTCCTAAATAATCCTGGGAACACATGGAGAAAATAGTTTAGTTTCTGCTGTCAGGGTATAAGCCTGCTGTCCCCCTGCTGATGCTCTTGTAAAAGACATTTTTTATCTCAATGAGAATTCTCCTGGTTATATAAAGAATTAAATACATTTTAAAATATATTTTTTGGTTGAATGACCTTTCTAGGAGCCTTCTGTCATGGATATAACTTCTGTTTAAATATGTGATGCTGCTGTGCATTTAAATATGTTGAAAGGAGTGAGCCTGTCTCCAACAACACAATATGTTGATCTAACTCATGCTGTACAGTAAGGAACAATAAGGTATAAATATCTTACCAGTGCTTTTAAGTATTCGTCTCTGTTGAAGGCAATCGATGATGCTGTCAGTAAGGCAATAAGCACCACACAGTGCAGTCTAGATTGCATCTCCAGGATCAGATATTGTTTACTTTGTGAGATGGGTAATTCTGTGACCCAATTAAATTAAATATTAATATTGGATCCTGCATAACATTTGTATAATCCCTTCGTCGTGTGTTGCTCCCTACAACACAACTTGTAAAACTTTGCTGTTATGCGTCGGTGTGGCTTTATACTGACAGAACAATTAGGATTCAGGAGGAATGTTGCGGCTGGGAATGCAAAACCAACACATATCTCAAACCCTGACAGCTACATGGAGTAGGGTACCAATTAGTAGTCTGGGGTTATTTAAGTATATCTTCCACATTCCTATACTAAAGTACATCTCCAAAAGGAAAACGAAAGCTCTCCGCAAACACTTTCAAAAGTGGAGACTTGTTTCTTGGAAAATGTTGACTGACGGGTGATGCCAGGCGATGCTGATTAGTCTGAGGGTTAAAAGGTTAATAAACTTGCTCCCCCTCCCACAGGCCTGCACACTGAACTGTAGGCCTACACACAACTAGCACTATTACAGTGGATATTTAGAACAACAATTGTTCTAAAAACAAATGCATGCTTTTGGTTTGAACGTTGAGCAAAACACCCACATCCCCTCCAGCTCCCACTGAGTCCAGACGTCACGTTGCTGGTGAATATGAGCCAAGCTGCAATTAACATAATGTTATCTATGTATATTTTTTGATGATCATGAAAACAGATCTCCAGCTTGTATCACATTTCCTAGATAGCAAACTGATGATGAGCTCATCCTAATCATTTAATCCATATTATTTTTCGATTTATTCAATATCAAGCTCTCAAAGTGTCTATTGAGGTTTGCGATCAACACTAAATCTCTCCACCAGTGCTTGAATGCTTCTTGCAAGTAATACATGATTTGGACAGACATTAATAAGAATGCAGTGAGAAAATAATTAGTCTAAACACACGTAACAAATGCATTAATGTGAAACGTGACATCTCATGTTATTATCATCCTTAATAAAGATGCTGTTTGGTCAGTAATCTTTGCCTTTATTATATCCATAAAACCCAGAAATGACGGTCATAAAAATGTAAAAATAAAACATTGCTTAGAACGTACAATGTTAAATGTAGATCGCCATCATCCCCTCTGGTTTGGAAAGTAACGTATTGAGAGCTTTGTGAGAGCGGCCCCTTCAGGTAACACCTTGGCATCGTGTCCAGGGAAGCAGAATCACTAACTCGTCATGGATCACCATCGACAAGATACACTTTGCCTCACGGAATACAAAATGAAATCTACAACCAACTTGAGGTCTGCATCCACAGACGATGTTAATGAAATGAGTTTAGAAAATGTTCCTTTCAGACATTGCAGTGGTGTAATAAACATAATAAATGCACCACTGATCAATTAGTAGGAACTCATAATTAGTGTTTTTCTACTGAAACTGCGGATGACAGACATGGGTTTAGGCAATATCATGATCATTATCATTAACATTATCATGAACAATATGATGGCACATGAAACACACAATGCAGTGTACATTGTCCAGGAACATTTAAAATGTCATTGAATAAAACACCACTTACATTTAACGGGCCCCTATCGTGCCAGCGGGTGTGAGCGTGATTAGCCACCGTCAGGTGACTACCCTCTAGTGACATCACAAGCGGTAGTGTCCACCCAGACAGAACCAGATGGACGGTTGGTACAGTCCACCAGGTAATAGGCTGGTAGACCTCATCAGCATACACCTGGGCGGGGGGAGTGGGGTGGCACTCCCAGTTGTGATGTCACTAGAGGGTTCTAAGGGCAAAATCACGCTCACACCTTGCAGGATGTCTAGAGGCCGTCTAAACGTCAGGTGGTTACTAAGTGCTGAGGAGGAGGACTCCACGTGTTCTGGGATCCCTCGCGGTTCGGCTCGTCCGGAGGCTTTGGTCGTGTGCTTACTTCCCAAGCAGAACCAAACAGTTCAGTTGACCAGCAAAAAAACAACAACAACCCAAAAAAACTATTTTCAATGGAGGTCAAAGTATACACAGTTTGTACTTTCAAGTGTCTGCCGTTCTGTCCCCTCCCCTCCCCTCAGCTCAGCTCAGCTCAACCAGACTCCAGTGCTTCAGGACGCCAGCGGCTCCAGCTGCTGCAGCTCCTCCCGCAGGGCGGCGGCGCGCCCCAGCTTCTCCTGCTGGTCCTTCGACGGCTCCTTGATCTCCCCAGAGTCCAGTTTCTGCTGCAGCTCCTCGATCTGCCGCAGCTTCTTCCGCAGGTTCTTGATCTTCTTCCCCGTCGCCGTCTCCCCCGCAGCCGAGGGCTCCTCTGCAGCCGGGCTGGTGGCGGTGGCGGTGGCGGCGGCGGCGGGCCCTTTAGTGCCACGGGGCTCCGAGAGGGAGGCGGCCTCCACGCCGCTCCGCGCCGACTCCACCTCCGCGTCAAAGTCGTCGTCGTCGTCCTCCTCCTCCTCCTCTTCACCGCCCGCCTGCTGCTGCTGCTGCTGCTGCTTCCTCTTCTCCTTGCGCTTCATGTTGCGCTTGGCCGTCTTGGAGAGGCCGCCCGCCGCCTCGCTGGCCGGACACCCCGGGATGCTGCCCGCCTGCTTGCTGGCCGGCGGCGTGGCGTCCGTGGGGCTCATGCCGGGCGGCAGGTCCGGCTTGCTCTTGAAAAACTTCACAAACTTGTTCTCGTAGCTGAAACGGAAAGAAGGCGAGTCAGCGTGTTATGTGTGTCGCCCTTATTAACCACAGATACTGTCTCAAAGGGCTTTACAGTCTTATGATGACAGCCCCCCCATAACTCTTAAGGCCTCCAAAAGGGCAAGAAACGACTCCCTTAAAGATCAAGGAAGAAACCTTGCGAAGGAACACAGAGGGGGATCCCCCTCTGCAGTGGGTGCCATCGTGGATGGACATAACAATGTTACAACAGAGTAAATGAACACTGGTTACATGGGTCCTTCCATGGGAGCCTTGTAGGTGTCCCTGCTAATGCATTGATCATGTGACCAGTGTGTGATCATGTGACCGGTGAGTGATAATGTGTTGATGATGTGAAGTCTCTTACACGGGGACTTCTTCCTGGGGGACGTATCCATCCTTCACCCTCCGAGGTTTCCTCCATGTTCCGTCGGGACGCTGGGTGGCCACTATATACTTCCCTGCAGAGTAACATTTAAAACGTATTGTTGATGTCGTGTTCAAAACTAAATATAATAAAACAGGTAAACACAAGTCATCTGTGACCAATTTAATCGATATCACCTTGACCTGACACGGGTTACTTTGGATTCAGCAAGCTTGGCTATGTAGTGCAGATAAAACATACTGCGATCATAGTGCGATCTACTAACGTGTGCATAACATAGATTGAGTGTGATTTTGTTTTAGGCTACCACTCTTGTGCAATCATGTCTACTATGGTCTACTTACGTTTGACACTTAACCATCCAATGTACAGCTACATTACTTTCCATTCTAAATGAAAATATGTCACAGGAGATGTTTCATTTGTATGTGTCCACCTTAATAAACGTATCATGTTATTCTGTCTGTTGGTTTGGCTTCCACTCGATAAAGAGGAGGCTTGTGCTTTTCCAGAACTTAGATCTCATCATAAATCCAGGAGAGCAGGAAAAAGTAGCTTCCACATTGAATTAAACCACATGCCTTTTGTCTAATAATTGGATGATGATAATTGGATTCCTGTCTGCTGTGGTGCAGCTCATCCAATGAAAGCTCTCCTGTCATCCCACATGTTGGCAGCCAGTCACCGATGCAATGCAATTCAATAATGGCACAAATAAATTCAACTTAAATGCCCTAAACAAACAAACAAACAAACAAACAAACAAACAATAAATAGGTGACATACTGTAAATAGTAAAGTTGGTGTTGGTGTTGCTGTCAGCCAATAGGATCAATAATCAGAAGAGATCAGGAAACACAATCATGTATGTGTGTGATGAAGACTGTGAATGAAGGCCTAAAAGCGACCGTAGAGGATGAAGACAGAGGCAGCGTGGAGAAAGTTAGAGACGCTAACAACCCAGCTAGCCGGCGGCTGGCTACCGTGACGTCATCTTTAGCTTTAGTTTCTCCCGCCACTTCACTCATTTTTCGCCCCAAAAAAACCAAAACGCGAAACCCGCCGCGGGAACAAAAGAGAGACGCGCGACGAGCCGCCAGATCCACGAGGTTCACTCACCGGAGTCGTCCGTAGCGTAGGGGGTCGCCATCTTGGTGTGTGTGTGTGGGGCTGCTCTACGTCCTCTAGATCTATAGAACTACACAACTAGAGCACTATAGAGCCGCGCGGTCCAGAAGCGACCCTCCACGTATTCATCACAATCTGATTTCAGTTTCATCACAACTTAATTTAGAGTCATTATTTTGATTAGGAAATGCGTCCAAAAATGCAAGGACAGATATTTTTTTTTAAATTGATTTTATTATTATTATTATTATTATTATTATTATTATTATTATTATTTATTTATTTATTTATTTATTTATTTTACCGATGACATCCAGAAAATATATTTTTCATTTTCATGTTTTTTTTTCAGCACTACCCCTAGAAAATGAATTGCATGCGTGTCTTCCTCTCACCTGATGGGGGCGCTGTTGGGCCGTATAACAGCCATTATTATCATGTCATAAAATATACATGATTATGCAAATCGATATACTTTGTATACTCATTTATACTTTGTACTTTGCATTGAATTTCACCAGACTTTTGGGGGCCATGTTAATCAGGGCGGCATTGTAAAAGAGAACTTGCTCTCAATTGTCTTTCCCTGAATAAATAAAGGTTTCAAATCTAATCAAATCAAATGTAAGAACACCAACATCATCCAATGACAATTTTCCATTCAATGGCATTGTAACGTGGATCATCGTTTAATAAAATGTCTAAATCATACATTAATCCATTCATTTCCCCCCTGATGTTTAATTTCTTATTTACATCGGCAGCCGCATTTATAATTAAACAGTTTCATTGGCAGAGTGGAAAAAAGCCTGTGTTGCATTATGGGGCCTTCAGGGCCGCACCGGTGCCTAACACACAGGTGTGTGTGTGACAGTGGATAGGCATCATGCTTTCTGGTTGACTTGCTAGTCGTGTGCAGGATTCTCATGTGGGTGGGTGATCAGCCCTCAGCGGGTTGCGTGACAAAGGACTCCATAGCATAATAGCAGAGTGTGAGATTAAGGGCCTGGGGAGTGGATGTACCACGCTTGGCAGAGGCTCTGGGATTCTGAGGTTACGTGAAGGAATCTGTATTCAATACAACAGTCTGTTGGGAGGAGGGGCTGGGGGGGGGGTGGATAGGAGGGCAGGGGGCCGACTGGACAGAATGAGGTGTGAGGTCAGGACTGCTGCAGGATGAAGATGATTTATGTGTTGCTGCGTGCGGGATACTGAGCGGCACATGTAAGAGAGATAGCAGGTCTGTTAGAAGGAGAGGGACAGAGGGATCTGGCTTTGCTTTTGGCAGAGCAACAGCAGCAGGATTGGCTCCTGCTGTCAGAGACATTCAGACTTTGGTGCGGGAATCTCCACACACACACACACACACACACACACACACACACACACACACACACACACACACACACACACACACACACACACACCACAGGATTGCAGGCTGTGCTTTTGTTTCAAGGTTTAAAAAAAATCAATGCATTTTCCATTCTCATTTTATAGTGGTGACTTCCAAGCCCGTGGGTGGCAGCACTGCGCCCGACGGCCTGCAGCACTGCGTTTAAAATGAAAGGAAGAAGCAGAAGAAGAAGAAGAAGAAGAAGGGAAACTTTAAAAGGGGGTGTTCTGCTGAACCTGGCAACGCCTCAGTCGCCTAACGACAACACAGCAGCAGCGGAGGCGCAGGCGCAGGTAACAACACACATTTAACACACATTTAACACACATTAACACGCATTTAACACACATTTAACAGACATTTAATAACAACAGCGGACTATTTATCGATCCATCCGCTTGAATCGAGGCGATCGGAAGATACAGAGTCACGCAGGAGACCTTTTAGCGTTCTCAGCGTTTAGCGTTAGCTGGCTGGCTAGCAACCCGATTATTATGCCCTTAAATTACATTAAATAAAATACAATACAATACATTGCATTAAATAAAATGACATTAAATTAAATGACATTAGATTAAATAAAATGACGTTCAATTAAATTAAATGACATTAGATTAAATAAAATGACAGATTAAATAAAATTAAATACAATTAAATAAAATGACATTAATTTAAATGACAGATTAAATAAAATGACATTAGATTAAATACAATTAAATACAATCAAATAAAATGACATTAAATAAAATTAAATGACATTAAATTAAATGACATTAAATTAAATTAAATGACAGATTAAATTAGATTAAATAAAATGACAAATGAAATTAAATGACATTAAATTAAATAAAATGACATTAGATTAAATAAAATGACATTAGATTAAATATAATGACATTAGATGAACCTTGAAGCCCAGCAGTCTGCCTCCTGTGGGGGAAACCAGATGACTTGCAGACTACTGAGGGTCTGTGGTGAACATCTGAGGCTTTATGAGACAATACTGAGCAAACATTACATTTAATTACATTTAATTACATTACATGAAGTCTTCTATTAAAGTGATTTCTGCTCAACCCAAATGGATGGATGTGTATTTAAAGTGCTATATGAAGGGTATATTCAACATCATTATGTGTTATTTTGTGTTGTTGCTGCTGCCAAACGTAGTTGTGTGTATATTATTGTATTATTTGTATTCATAATATTATTATTAGTGTATTGCATTTAGTGTGCTGTCATCCAGAACGTTGTTGTGAGTCAGCTGGGTTAAGATAAGATGAGATAAGATGAGATAAAGGTTGAATGTAGTTTTTGATCCAAAGGAACTTGGATTTGGTTTAGCATCACATTTACAGTCTTATACAGTCTTATAATTTAACAGAGTGAAATCTCACCACTTTTTATTGAATCCGTTTAATTGTGTTTGTGATATTACCTTGGACTTAACCCTCACCCTTAGGGTTAAGATAAGATAGAACTTTATTCTATCCTGAAGGAAATTATTGTGGCAGGTTGCATAGCAATACAGCACAATAAAGCAATAGGGAAATCAACAGAATAATGAAAAACAAACTAACAGGTTTACAAATGTACAGTCAAAATATAACCTTAACCCTTGAATCTGTCTCGACTTGGATTAAGTCCGGACCAACCCAGCCCAGCTGTTTGTTCAGCTGCTGGTCATCTCTTATCCAATATGTTTGTAATGTTAAGTACACTTAGAGCGATCCCGTCGCTTCCCTCTTGATAAACACCATGCATCCACCATGCATGCAAGTCTCTGCACGATTGGTCAATAAAGTGTCAGCTGTTGACTTCTCCCATGGGTGCTCATGGGTGCTCTGACGTGTGCAGAGGTGCGGCATTGGAAGTGTACCAGAACAGGACCTGTCAATCCGAGAGTTGGGGTTTCTCTTGAAAGTGAAACTTAAAGGTTGAAGTGACACATGATTGAGTGTCCTCCCAGGCGGACAGATTAGTCTCGCGGCTGCTAGACTGATCCGTCGTGCCTCTGGGTTCTCTCTCGCTCTCTCTCTCTCTCTCTGTCTCTGTCTCTGTCTGTGTCTGTGTGTCACTGAAGGCTGGATGTTGACCTGGCTTGTAATAGCTGATCAACATCCCACCCGGAGTATAGGGACCAGCTATACAACATGATGTGCAACTTGCATGTTTGTAAATGATATTAAAGAGATTTGGTTGGTATTATACATAACATGGCTGCAATATAGATGGTGCAAACCACTGCATACAACCTGATCTAGCATATTCCTTATGGCTGAAGTCTTTATAGTGATGAGTGCATAGCCGGGTTAATGACTGCTGCTTCTGTCACACGCATAATGATTTGGCAGCTGAGAAAATGAGACTTGTGACCAAGTGGGCATTATTATGCACTGGTCAGAACATGGTACCAGTCTGGCCACACTATTCAAATCGTGTGTGTGTGTGTGTGTGTGTGTGTGTGTGTGTGGTGTGTGTGTGTGTGTGTGTGTGTGTGTGTGTGTGTGTGTGTGTGTGTGTGTGTGTGTGTGTGTGTGTGTGTGTGTGTGTGTGTGTGTGTGTGTGTGTGTGTGTGTGTGTGTGTGTGTACAGGCCTGATCTGACCCTGTCTCTTCCTACTACTAGGTGTTGAACCTCAGTTGGCATCGGCACGAAGATTGGAAAACTCACGAGGGGAAAGTCTCGGAGCCCAGACCTCATCTGGATGTTTGTTTAAACTTTGGAAGCATCTGCAGTCGGGATTTAGTATTTTTTTTTATTAACTTTTTTTTTGGACGTGCAGAGCGAAACTGGTCGCACACCTATTCGGAT
This sequence comes from Coryphaenoides rupestris, assembly GCA_002895965.2. Lineage (NCBI taxonomy): Eukaryota > Metazoa > Chordata > Actinopteri > Gadiformes > Macrouridae > Coryphaenoides > Coryphaenoides rupestris. Next base: position 672,561 of record PIJE02000053.1, read on the forward strand.
ATCTGTGTTTGAAACCGTGCCGTTTGACAACATGGCCAAGAAAAACACCCCGAAAGGTAGGCTATGGATCTGCTGTTCTCTACGATGAGCTGTTCTCTACGATGAGCTGTTCTCCTGAGTTGTTCTCCTAAGCTGTTCTCTATGACGAGCTGTTCTCTTGGCCCAGCCAGGCCGAGGCAGCCACAGTCGGGTTTCTCCCCAAAAAGAAAAGAGTCCCTGTTGAAGAGGCATCTGCAATGTAGGTCATAGTTTAATAAGGAAACATGATCTGGAAATAAAAATTCACAGCAGAGCAGAGCCTTGCTTAGCACAGACTTTCAGGGGGAAAACGCATAAAAATTGCATGTTGGACCTGCTTTCAAGCAGTGGTCACTTTAATTTGAGTGTAGTTAATGTTGAGGGATTTTACAGAGCTCTTAACCTAGATTCAGACATTCGGCAAAGGAGCCTTAGCCCCGTGGTGTTGGGTGTAGAATACAGTCTCACTCTGTCTGTATACGGCCTTGTGCCCAGCAGCATGACCCCCCGGTCATCTCCTAGGTCGCTGAGGCAGAACCGGAATGAAACTTAGGATTCATCCTCGGTGGCACACGTCCAGGGTTGGCAAGCCTTGTCTCCAGGAAGGGCCTTATTGGGCAGTACTGGTTTAATCTGTAATAGAAGTGTCATGAGTTAATGGGGTCAGATGGGCTGTACTGGGCCAGTTTGTCACATAAGAGTACAGTAGAGCTAAGCACACAAAAGGAGGGAGGGAAGTTGCAAGATGGTGATCTGCGGGTAAATGTCAAAGTGTTTTATTGTGACGTGTAACATCATAACACGGGGCCATCCTGATCACTGAAACGCTTGTGAAACGTCTTCAATGTAGAACACTGACTCACAGGTGTTCTGTAGATGGAGTCTCGTAACACTTGCAGTGTACAAGCGCTGAACTTTTACTGCTCTGAATGTTCCTGTCAGGCGGGATATTTGTTGTATATTAATGCTAATATTGGCACGACTAGTTGGCCTAACATTTCTGTTGTTTGCTCAATATGTTTGCCTTGACATTTCAGGAGCATGCCTTAGACATGCAGGCTCTGCGTGGAGTCCATTGATAAGGCATTGGCCTAATTGATCGAGTATCGAACTGTATTGGTTTGGGTGTAGGCCCTGAACAATGAATCCAAATATTGGTGAAATCGCAATATGAAAATTGCAGGAGCTGCAATTTTGTGATGGAATGTGTGCTTCTAGTTTCGAACAGTATTATAAATGATGGAATCTCAATTCTTTATTATATCTCCAGATGTGAGTTTGGTAGAGACCCCAACAAATGTCACATCATCCTCAACGGTGAAAATGAAAATTGTGATGCAAAAATAATCACTCCCACTAAGGGTGAACATATCACAATCACAATTGCAGCTGTCAAAATAATCAATTGTTGTTTTTCCATATTCATCCTTAATTGGGTTCGAAGCGTGTGACTAGCATTGTGAAATGTACTGTTTGTCGTGTAGGAAAGGTCTAGTTTGTAGGAGATGTGTAGTGTAGGAGACTTGGTGTGTAGGAAATGTGTATAGTGTAGGATCTAGGAAACCCCTGGCAGCGTTCCTTCACGCAGGTTAACACGTTTTGCTTAGCAAATGCTATGCTAAGGTGTGTGTGTCTGATGAGGAGTGAGGTCATGGAGACTACAACAACGTGAAGACCTGCTTTGTTTTCCAGATCCCTCCGGCGTGTTCTTCGACACCCACTCCAAGATGGTCATGTCCCAGGGAGGCACGTTCGAGCGAATGAAGGAAAAGGTGAGAAGACGACGGCGTCATAATATTCATTTACTTCCTTCAGAGAATCAAGCTCTCAACTTTAGCAGTGAAGGGACGTCTTTAGGCCGGCAGACACATTTCAGAGCTGCGCTTTTTAAACTGGAACATCATCATTCTGTGGCCCACAGAACGGACATTCATTTAGCTGGTGAGGTATTCGCTGCACATAACTTGGTATTGGGGAGTATTTACACTCGGTCACGGATGTGATGTGAAACCATATCTGGTGCAGAGCGGGTGCCACCTTCAAGTGGGTCTACTCCAGGGCACCAGAGACTTCCCAGCATGGCACGGGGCTGTCATGGATTAATTGGTGGGGAAAGTATGTTAACAGGCTGAGCATGTTGGACAAAAACGAAACTGTGGCAGAAATGAATCCGAAGGGGCTGGAAGGCTCGTGCTGCTTCTCACTTCTCCACATTTCTACAGAGAGGTGTGCCTTTTTTACAATGGAACCAGGTCAAAAGATCACATAGTTTTGCATGTCTTTGTGTTCAGGGTGCACTCTGGTCTGGCCACTTAATGATGATTGTGCAGCTGACTATGTGTGAGGTACGACGGAGATATTTGGAACAATAAACGCCGCGTTAGGCGTGACGACAGCGCCTACGTGAGCCGTGACGCACTTCCAACGAACTGGTCTTCGCCGGTCAGTGCATTGTGGGACGGGAAACAACCGGTGAAGCTCCATTCTGTGGTGTTTCAAAGTTTACAAGTATTGTTGGTGTATAAAGATCTCCTGGTGATTGTTGGCTTTCCGGTTGCCGTTGTCGCCGTGGAGTACGTATCCCGCGTCGACGTCACGGCACACGCCGCGTTTTTGAAGTGCCGCGCCCCGTTCGTGTGAGCGTGCGTGTGTGTAAACTCAGGGATTAGCGTGTTCTATTTTTATTCTGTTTTGGAGATGGCAATCCGGTTCAGGAGGCACAGAATACCTTTCATCACATAATGCACACGCTCACATAATGCACACACACTCACATAATGCACACACACATACATACTGTACATGCATACATACAGAGACTGTCCACTCCTTACACGGTCTACAGTTGAACAAACCAACTCATGATAATGATTATGATGGTGATTGTTATCCTACAACTAGGGCAACGCCTGCACTTAAAGCCTAATATCCTTGTACTTCTTGTTTAGAATGTGTTCACTGTACACTAGGGGTGTAACGGTACACAGAAGCCACGGTTCGGTACGTACCTCGGTTTTGGGGTCACGGTTCGGTACGAGTTCGGTACAACAGGAAAAAATCAACAAAAATCCCAAATGCATAAGGCTAGGTTTCTTTTCATTTATTTTGAACAGACAGTAGTGCAAGTTATACTTAGTTCCACCTAGTGTCGTATAGTCCCCCCTGAGATAGTTGGTACAGTCTGGCCCTGTAGTGTATCAAGCAGTAAACACAACAGTGAACATACACTCTTGCGTCGGTCATATTTCTATGTAGGGCTGATTAAAAAAAACAAAAAGCAATTGGTCACAATCAGCTACAAAACTGAAAAGCATCTCTTATGTTATAAAAGTACAAAATAAATAGAATAAAAAATAAAACTTGTACAGTGTTTCAATTTGTTCCACTTAAGCTATATTTAAACATTCAAAGCTTAAGCCCAACCCTCCCAAAAAGACAGAGGAAAACAAAACATGCTAGTAGGGAGGTACTGAGGTAGCAGGCCAGGTACAGCCAGGTAGTATTTGCAAACTGGCAACTTTGGTAACTTCATTATAAAAATAAAGAACTCAAACTTTTCCATATACTGTATTATACAGTTAAATGTAAACAGCAAACATACACTGTCCCCATAGGACATGTTGTTATGTTGGATGACGTCAAACAAAAAGGTTCAATAAGCTCCAAAACTGAAAAGCAGCTCTCATGTTCTGAAAATACTACAAAATAAATAACAACAAGGAGTGTTTCAATTATTTCGGCCTAGGGCTGATGCAAAATAAAAAGCAATACAGAACTGAATAACATCTCCTGGTGTGAAAATACTAAATATGTAAAATATGAGATAAAATAAAATCAGTGCCTTTAGGAGTAATGGATCACACTTGTGATTAACTTGTGAATCTGAAAGGTCATATGACCTCTTAAAGGTACTCAAGCTTCATCTCTCTTTACAGATCTCCATCGCCGCTGTAGTCCACTGAGAACCCGACATTTTCCCACACAGCTGATTTGAAAGTAGCAGGCGGGTCTTCTAGCTCCTGTGTCTCAGTTGCACTCATAGTCATAGTCAACGTGAACGCGTCCGCTTCATCTTGTTTAGGTCTTCTTCTGCTGTTCTTGTTCCTTAATGGCGGTCGGCAAACAGCGTTGAGGTGCTTTATCGCCGCTTTCTGGATTGGAGTGTGACTCAGACGTATTCGTCGTATGGCTGCACGTACCGAACCGTGACGTCCGTACCGTGAAGTCGCGGGACGAATACACGTACCGTTACACCCCTACTGTACACTACTAACACTATTGACTTCAGTGTCACAACTCATGTTTACTGTGTGGCTGATGGGCTATTAATTCATTATCCCGTCTGAGTAATTTATCGCTGCAAAAAAAATAAACGGCTTATTTTATTTACATTGTGGATGTGACTTCTAACGGCTGGAAAGATCATCCCAAGAATAAGCCTTTTTGTTACTCAGACTATTTTCGTAGTCTGCCCCCGACAACCTTGCAGGATTTATTAATCAAATCAACTTTATTTATCGAGCGCTTCTCATACAACATGCAGCTCAAAGTGCTTCACAAAGCAAGATTAAAACGGCAAATAACGACAAAAAAGAAGAAAAAACAGGAATAGACGACAATGTCAGGCCATCAGGCCATCAGGCTGCTGAACAAGTTGGGCATCAATGTCTAAATGCTAGTGCTAGTGTTACTGCTGGAGCTAGTGCTGGTAGCAGTGCTAAGTGTTGGTGCTAGTGCTGGTGTTACTGCTAGTGCTGGTCCTGGTGCTAGTGTTACTGCTGGTCCTGGTGCTAGTGTTACTGCTAGTGCTGGTCCTGGTGCTAGTGTTACTGCTGGTCCTGGTGCTAGTACTGGTGTTAGTGCTAGTCCTGGTGCCAACTGCTGGTGCTAGTGTTGTGTCGACTGTCTGAGAAGGTATTCTGTGACATTCTGTGAATGTCAACATATAACAATGTATATTTTAGTACATTGATTTATATGTGTATTGCTCACCTGGATATTTTTGTTGTATATTCCATTTCATTTTATATTTCATTACTTATTTACACAGAATTTCTATTGATAGTTCTATTTCTATTTTGCACAGTTATTTCTATTTTGTATTCTTTTATAATTACTGTCGGTTGTCGGGCGTTTTGCACAAAAAGTTTTTCACTCACTGCTTATACTCACGTGTAAATTGTGAAGTGACAATAAAAATACTTGAAACTGAAACAATGAATAGAATTCAGCAGGACTAAAAATTCCAATAGAATGTTTAGATGAGAAATAGAAATCAGTAAAATAAATAAAAACATGTCAATAAAAGGATGAAAATTGAATAAAAACCCAGTGATTAAGACTTTGCTATCCTCCCATCTCTTTGTCTCTCTGTCTCTCTGTCTGTCTGTCTCTGTCTCTCCTGCTCAGATCCACGCCGTCAGGGCCGTCGTCCCCAACAAAAGCAACAATGAGATCTCCCTGGTGCTGCAGCACTTTGAGAACAGCGTGGACAAGGCCGTGCAAGCGTTCCTGGAAGGTATGGGGACACGCGAACATGCGATACCACACGACGATACTGCGCTTACTGTTGTTGTTGGGACCAAACCCCCCATGGCTCTATATTGTTTACGTGGAATGAGCTCCAACCCACTTGCCTGATATAAAGGTGGTGGTCGGGGGGTTTGGTTTTTCCAAAAAGATTATATTACAAGTGCATGTCGAGCAAATCATGACATTTATATCCTAGATTTGTTTGTCTTTTTGGCAGCAACACATCTTAAATGAAGATATCAGTAATTATAAGTAATTATTTACTAGTAGTCTCCCCAAACAAAGCTGTTCTCTCGCGCTCAGGAGATGAGTGCGAGTTTATGATGCGGTTTGTACCGTAGTTTCCATGACGACATGTTGTTGACACCTGGATCATGACGACGACGCGTGGCATGTAGCTAGCACCCCGTCATCACGCGCATGCCGACAGAACTGCACAACGTTGCATACTTTAGCTGCGCGTCGCTGCTGCAGCAAACGCAGAAGCCTCCTTCTCCTCCTCCTCCTCCTCCTCCTCCATTCAAGTCTGACTCGTTATCAGAGGCCCGTCGACGCCCCTGGAGCCCTCGCCGCGCTGTAGCTGTCGCGGTTCATGGCGTGCTTTTCATCGTTCAGTCGCTAATGTGAGACGTTGTGGCCCCGCCCCCCAGAGGCCCGGAACGCTTAGCAACCCACGCAGGGCTTCCCTGGCGCGCGGGATCCCAGTGACGCGACATTATTTGATGCTTGGCCCAGGGCCAAGCGGACGGACAGTATTCAAAGTATTCAAAGCCTTTCAAATCGTGCGACGTGGAAACTCAGCGAGGCTTGCAGGATGCGTCCGCCCTGACGTTGGCAGCGACCCTTTGACCTTTCTGCTTGTTGATGTTGTTGTTGTCTTGCGCTCCTCTCCAGGGAATGCCACGGAGATCCTGAAGGAGTGGAACGTGACCGGGAAGAAGAAGGTAAGGCCAGAGTCTCTCTTCACGCATCCTCAACACCTCCACACCTGAACGCCGACGACGAGCTCTAGCTCGGATACCTCGCTGGGTTGGGGCGGCCATCTTGGTTCTAACTCTTTACCGTCACGTGCAGCCTAAGAAGAAAAAGAAGCCCAAGCCGGAGGCCCCGCCCCCTGCGGAGGCCGCCGCCCCCGTGGCCGAGGCCCCCCCGGCGCCGGCGGGGGAAGGGGAGGGGCAGAAGGGCGCGCTCAACGGTTTCCACGGCTACGGCTCAGCGATGGACGGAGAGTCTCTGGACTCCCTCAGCGAGCAGCTGGACACGGCCTCGCTGGACACCGAGGTGGAGCTGGACTCAGAACCCGCCGCCGCGTCCGAAACCACAGGTGAGGTCACCTCCGAGCCCCCCCCCCCTACCTGGGACCACTTCTAGAGGCGGAGGCGGAGGCGGAGTCTGCCGTCTGGGCAGGTTCTGTAGTGGAGGATTGTGGTTCGTTGGTAGCTGTTGATCTAGTAGCTGTGCTACATAAATAAAAAGTTATTAAAGTTAATTATATATATAAAAGTTATTAAACGTAGTGGTCTGTTTGCGTCAGCATGCTGCTGTGATGGCCAGTGATCACGGTAACCGATGTTAACCGTATGCTCCTCCTCCGCGGCTCCCCAGGTACGGAGGTGGAGGGTTCCATCAGCTCCCCGAGCCCCGCCCTCCCGCCGTCCGGAGGCCGCACCGCCCCGCCTCCTAAAGGCCAGAGGGTCCGCCACCGACCGGGCTACCACGGCCAGCAGCCCCCCGCTGCCCCTGCCTCCAACGTAGACACTCTGCTCCGCGGCTCCTCAGGAACCAAGAAGCAGGGTTGGTTAGACTTCCTCCTCCTCTCCGCATGCAGAGCTGTCTGGGTGAACACCTTCCAAACGAGGCCAGGTGTGTGGCTGATCGAGGCCGTGCCCCCTGCGGTGTGTTCTGACTCCCTGCTCTCCTCTCCGCCTCCAGCGTCCAACATCGAGCGGTCGGTGAAGGACCTGCAGCGGTGCAACGCCTCGCTGACCCGGTACCGCGTGGTGGTCAAGGACGAGATGGACTCGTCCATCAAGCGCATGAAGCAGACCTTCGCCGAACTCCAAAGCTGGTAAACAAAAAACTTTAACAATCGATGTTTTGAAGACGACGAGGTTCAGTGAGTGTTAAGGGAGTTCACGTCCTACATTGCAACATTTTAAACGTTTGATATCCATAATCCCTCCCGATAGATTATAGATTACCCTATCTGTAATGGAGATAAGCGTGTGTTTCGCTGCGTGCGTGCGGTCCATAGCTTGGATACTGCAAGTTTGTTTTCCTGTTGCCGTGGGAACACATCTTGCTCCGCCTCATTCTTGCCCAGCGTTTTAACTGCTGTCATCCAGAGTTGCATAGCAGCTGCATATTTCAGCAATTATAAATGAACGTTATTGTGGGGCAATTAGCTCTCAAAATACAGAACTTTCCGGGGATCTGACCGGGAAAACTGTTGCGATAGAGACTCCTATGCGATGCAAATGACTGAATGATTACAGCCAGTAGCCTGGACCACAGTAACCACCGACGGGATGGAGGCGTTCTCCAGCCCCTGTTGTTGACTTCCGAGAGGTTGTGGGAGTTCAGTCTGAATTACACCACACATATAATTACAAATGTATTTTATCAGATGAATACATTGTGAGATGATATGATTTGTTGTTACCTCAAGACTTAGGGTTAGGGTTAACCCTAACCCAATCCCAACCACGCATGTGATGGGGGAACAGCAATGAAACATTTCCTCAGTTTTCACATATTATTAAACAGGTTATACCAGTAACAAGGTACTTCAACCATGCGACTGAAATAATCAATGTGTTGAATCAACTTTGATTTTGTGTGTGTGTGTGTGTGTGTGTGTGTGTGTCCACAAGCCCAATAGGGAGAAATGAAACTTAAAACAGAATTTGCTGACATGTTGCTGGGAATGCGATGCAGTGACTCTGCAAAGTCAAAAGTACAATTTGTTATCTCTGGAAACGAGTAATCTCTCCACCCCTCCCCCCCTTCTTGTTTCTCTTGTCTGTCTGTCTCTCTCTCTCTCTCTCTCTGTCTCTGTCTCTCTCTCTCTCTCTCTCTCTCTCTGGCTCTTGTCGATCTCTCTGTCTCTCCAGTCTAATGGACCGAGAGGTCACGCTGTTTGCTGAGATGGATAAGGTCAAAGCGGAGGCCAGTAAGTGTGACATGTTAACATGACATAACAACAGAGTCCAGGCTCCATGAGACATCATCTGATCACATGACACATGGGGGGGGGGGCGTAAGGGTGGGGGTGAAGGGGAAAGGTGGGGAGGGAAGAATCTGACCTAAATAACTCACACACACACACACACACACACACACACACACAGAGGGGGAGAGGGTCTCAGGTGGCGGGGGCCTGAATGCGGTCTTTGTGCACGGAGCACGGAGGGGAACGATGTCGTTTCTTCAACGCGACAAAAGCCTGCATTCCTGAGTTCTCCGCTGCTCCTGTGTTCCGTATGTTCGCTGGAGGAATACTCCCAACACGCTAGTTGACAGTTTGGTTTATGGTAGACGCTCCCCTGCTTTATTGAGTCACTTAATCATCAATATTAGCCTTATTACTGAACACGTTTTGTAATTGTACCTCAGTGGCCATCTTAGACGGCCGCCAGAAGAAGGCGGAGGAACTCTGGAGACTCGCGGACAAGTCGGCGTCCATGACTGAAGACCAGCTGACTGAACTACGGGCCGACATCAAGGCAAGCTCCCGGCAGCCGCGCGCCGTGTTTCACCTGTTAGTAGCGCACCTGTAGCGCACCTGTAGCTTCGTCAAAACGGTGAACCATAAATCTTCTGTATTTGCATTTTTGTCTTTACAGCACTTTGTCAGCGAGCGGAAATACGACGAGGAGCTCGGGAAGGCGGTGAAGTTCTCCTTCGAGCTGGAGCCCCTGAAGACGGGCATCACGGAGTTCGGCTCAGGTGCGGATGGCTCCCGCCTCGCTCTCCGGACTGCGGAGGGGTCTGGTCGTAATAGTTTTGCCGTTTTTACTTTTATAATGCGGTTAGGGCAGTAAAGCCACATACAGCTTTCTTTACGAACAGGCAACCCCAGAGTACATGGATATATTATTTAATAGGCTTGTGTGGCTTATCTGTAGAAGCGGCGGTATGGCCTACTGCTTGCATTGTTGACTCTCTAATATTGTCAGCGATGTTTATTGCGGTCTCTCTTTCAACAAATGTACTTAATGTAAGTCACTTTGGATAAAAGTGTCTGCCAAACGCCCTAAATGTAAATGTCCTTCTTTACTCTTAGACCAGAGCGTTGTTGTGCATTAAAACTCCTCCTCCACCCCCCCCCCCCCCCCCCGGCTGTAGTTTACCACCCGAGCACCAGCTACTCCACCCGCTCCCGGTGCAGCTCCACCTCCTCCTCCTCCGTCACCGCCCCAGAAGCCCCACCCCCCAGCCACCCGCCGACCCCCGGCAACGAGTACCGCCCCCCACCCAACAAACAGGTGTGTGTGTGTGTGTGTGTGTGTGTGTGTGTGTGTGTGTGTGTGTGTGTGTGTGGTGTGTGTGTGTGTGTGTGTGTGTGTGTGTGTGTGTGTGTGTGTGTGTGCGCCTATGTCGTCGCTGACTGGACCCTCTCTGCTCTCAGACTTTCCAAGGGAACCGCCGTACCTTCCAGGGGCCGGGCTACCACTCCGGGGGCCCGCGGGGGTACAACGGGGGCTCCTACCAGGACCGCAACCCAGGCCGCTCCAATTACCGTTACCAGGGCAACGGGGCCCAGCAGGGAGACGGGCCGCGCGGCGGCGGTACCGGCGGTACCGGCGGTACCGGCTCGCAACACCCCAGCGCCTCGCGACCGGGCGGCCCGCTGCACCCGTCCCCGTCCCCGTCCAACTACCAGCGGCAGGACCGGCCCGCACGCAACGGGCTCGCCTAGAGGCCGCCGCGTTCGGGACCGTGGTGGCACCCGGATCGCCGCTGCACCCACCCACCCACGACCCACCCATCCACCACCAACCACCAACCCATCCACCACCTTGACCCACCCCGACCCGACCCAACCCAACTCCCTTTTCAATGAAGAATCGTAGGAATACACGTTTACATTTAGTTGGATAGTTTATTTTTTATTTTGACTGGGTCAGTTTAGCTGTAGTGCCACTCGTGGGATCGTCCTCCAGACTTGAAGAAGCTCGTAGTATTTTGTAATTGACTCTCGACATCATCGCTCTGTCTGCTTCTTCCCTCCTGCCGCTCTCCTCAGACACATTCTCAACCGTGGTTCCTAGATAGTCTGATCCCTAGAAGATGGTCTGTGATTCCTAGAAGACGGTCGACCCTTGCAGCCTTAGAATGTACCTTGTCGGTTTCATTTCTTGTGTGTGTTGGTCACCGTTTTAAACGTAAATGCAATCAACACTACAGATGTTTAGTTCTGGGGGTTGTTTTCCCTCCAATCCACATTGCACATATCACAGCATGTCCTTCAGAGAGGTCCAACATGGCCACAATCGCTTGCTTCTGTCCGATCATACCGAGGAACCCGGGAGTTTCCCCCGCCCCCCCGCTGGGCCCCGAGGTCGGGCCTGGTGGTTTAAGAGGGAGCTCTCCTTTTTGTTTTTACGTACTTTTTATTAGATGATTATTATTATTAGAATTAGACTCTGTTGCAGAGTGACAGCTCCTGAGGAAAGAGGCGGGGTCCGTGTGGTCACATGGGCCGCTGCCACGTCTACAGCGAGCCCTTTTTGTTTAGTTCTAGCTTTATTTATTTGGTTCCCTTGGTGGCGGCTGCCCCGCGCATCCCCGGCGGGCTCGCCTGCCGGGTCAGTACTTCCACGCTTGCCTTGCTGCTAGAAACCCCAGACCTAGAGTACCGGCGCTCAGACACACGGCTAGAACACGTCATCGACGTAGAACACGTCTGTAAGCATTAGCCTGGAGTCACCCACCCCCTTTCTCTCTCTCTCCTCTTTAAGATTTCAACAGTGACTGTAATTGGGGTCCATAAACCTAATAAATACCTCATTGCTGCTTTAATTAGTTCTATATGTCCTGGCTGGATTCTGCTTTCACACACCTGCGTGCGTGCGTGCGTGTGTGCGTGTGTGTGTGTGTGTGTGTGTCCATGAGATTAGTGGATGGACAAAAGCATCGGTCTTTGTACTAAGCGGTCTTCCTTTGAAAAGCAAGAGGAAAATACAGAATTCCAGCTGAATAAATTGTTTAAAAAAAAACACACAAACAAAAGAAGTGTAACTGTAAACGTTCCAGTGTAATATTTAGCAGCGGCCAGGTTGTCTCGTGGCTTCCCTGCTTTCGTAGATGAGGTCGTCTTTTTGACTGAAGTGAAGTTGTGGTTCTCGGAGTGTGTAGGTGACGTGTTGCCCATCTCCGGACCGCAGGACACGTCTCGCTGTGTCTCTTCGACTGGTTCTTCACCATTCGAGCGCACAGAGCAGTTAGCTGCGGCCGGCGAGGCTATGAGATGAGATGCACGTTTCATAGCTGATTCCATTCCTCTCTTGTCTTACTTCAGCTGAGCGAACAAATTTCTTTCGTTTTGTTTTTTTTTTTTGTTCTTTTGTCATTCCAAACTGTAGGAATATTAGTTATCGCCAAAGAAACGACGTCATCCTCTGTATCCCCGAGCTTTACTGGCGTTCCGAGTTGCCGTCTCTGTGGTCTGCGGAGAATCAAATGCTTGCCAGGCTTCTCCCAGTCGGGATGTGCTCAGTAACTCTTCTTCCTCCCATTCCTCCCCCATGTATGTGTAGCTGTATACGTGTTTATTTTGCTTACATGGAGCATTTTGTATGTAATCATATATTAGAATATTTTATTTTCTATGTGAACGTTTTTTCCTGTCATGCAGCCACCCGGTCTGTCTGTCTCTGTCTCTCTCTGTCTCTCTCTCTCTCTCCTGTCTGAAACTAAACTGAAGTGCCTTGTCACCATCAACACCCCCACCACCCCCTGCTGTCAGAGTCTGGACCAAAGACATCCTGCCTGTCCCATGTTGACCCCTGACCTTCTCTGTCACTCACTGAATGGCACACTTTTCATTTACTCTGAATAAAATAAAAACGTTTGCAATACATTCATTCTGTGGTGTGTCTTCTCTGTGTGTGTGTGTGTGTGTGTGTGTGTGTGTGTGTGCGCTGCCACATGTGTCAACAAGCTGGCATCGACGTGTGTGTGCAGCGCTGGAGTTATGCAACGTGTTGCTTTGGCTTGTGTTTGAGTGGAACCTGTTGCAGGCTCGCAAAAAAAGTATGTTGGCCTCATATGTTGACTAAAGCTGGGACCAGATGTTAATTCCATGTTTGCTAAGTAGGTCACGCATTTCAGATGTCCTTGTGGGAGTCTGCAGGTCAGGCAGGGCCCATGTCTCATGCATCTCATTGAACTAGTTGCATGTTCTCCACTCCCACTCAACTGGTTTGAGGATTGACTTGCTGGTGATGGTGGTGAGGTGACTTCTAGGCTCATATGGTCGAGAGACACGTTCCCTCCAGAAGGCTTCTCCTGAAGTAATCGATGTATACATATCGGGGATGAACTTACTGGAGGCATTGATCTATTTTGACGTCACAATGACTGTCCGTAATACCGGCGGCGACCACTAGAGGGAGTCGTTTCATAAGCAATACGAGCTCTGCCATTTTCAGCTTCTTGGTTCAATGTTTAGTTGATTAATGTTGTCATTAATCAACTAATTATCGACTTAAAACACAAACGAGATAATTAAACATTGAAATGGCTTTCATGGTCCTCAAGTCCACTTTATTTACATACTCAAAAGACATAAAAAAAGATATCAACTTTGTGAGTTTGTGTTCATTACAGACTGTAATGAATGCCCTTGAACTGTAACATGTTTGTCTCTGTGCTGCACCACCACAACACGTCCACGACGTGACAATATTCACATTGGTCTGCAAACTCTTCCTCGCTTGCCGTTGAGTCTTGGAGTGGAAGATGTGTCGGGTTCTCCTCACAGCGCAGACAACGCAGATGGAAACACGCCACCGGCACCTGATTGGGGGGGGAACAGAACACACCGATGTCAATCAAGTTTGATCGAGCGCGCTTCCTGCACAATTCAAGCCGCGCGCACACAACAAAACGGCCGCGTCTCCGCTCCTCGCACCCGGGCTCCCGCAGCAGTGTCTAAGACCTCGACGTGACCTCGTACTTTTTGGGCTACCTTGACCGACGTCGCCACCGTCCGACTCGGGCACCTTCCAGTCCATCTTGCGGCCCTTCTCGTAGAGTCCCTTCAGGGCCTTCCGCACCTCGTCTGCGCCGCCGCTACGGCTCAGCTCCAGGTACTTCCTGTACAGCTGCAGGGCGGTGCGCGCGTCCTCGATGCTGTCGTGGGTCTCGCCCTGGATGTTGAGCTCTGGGGACACGGAACCGGCCGGTGACTCACAGCAGTCCAGGGCCCAGGACGTCACATTTACATTCAGGGAATTTGTCCAAAGAGACTTACGAGAAGTACATTTGTCCAAAGAGAAACAACAATATATCACTGAGGGTACAGTGAGATTAGAAAAGGACAAGTTTCAAGCACTGATAATTGCTAGGATAAGATGAGGGCGAGGATAAGAACAGCAAGATAGCGAGGGTTAAAGATAAGAACATACAAGTAACGTATGTATTGCTATGTAACCTGGCACAAGAATTTCCTTTGGGATTAATAAAGTTCTACTCTATTCTATTCTAAGTGCTTGTGGAAGTGGGTTAGGGAGGAGGAGGAGGGGCCTCACCCAGGAAGTACCAGGCGAGGAACCGCAACGAGATCATCCTCTTGCGAGGCATGTGGAACAGGTAGACCGTGTCCACCACTTGGTCCTTGAGAACCTGTACCGACAAAAATATAGACGACGATCGAATGAAATATAGAAGTGACCATATTGCATAGGATTACGCTGTAACAAGCTAGTAGGGCCCTGCAAACTATGCAACGCTAATGCTGGATCATCTAAGCCCACCGTAGACACAGACTGCGTGTACGGGAGAAAACATTTAACATTTAGGCTTCTATCCAAAGCCACAAAGTTAATTTGTCGGAAGTGAGACAGCAATATATCACTGATGGTACATAGAGATTAGAATAGAGCAGTTTCAAGTTTCAAGTGCTCATAATTACTACGTTGACATCAAGACAGCTCAGATAAGAACAGAAGCAACATTCTGAGTGCTATTATTTAGTGCCAAGACGTGCAAGTAAGTGCTAGGATTCGGAGCGGGATGGGAATCCACCACCACATCCTCCTGGTCGGGTAAGAGTGGGAATGGGTTAGGGAGGAGGGAAGCTATACAGAGTCCAGGTGAACCGTGAACAGGTGAGTCTTGAGTCTCTCCGCCATCCCGACGTACCAACAGGTTGATGACGCGGAAGTCCTTCTGCAGCCCGTGGCCCACGAAGCGCACGCCCGTGTCGATGAGGAATCGCAGCTTCAGGTACGTGGACTTCAGGGTGGTCAGGTGTTTGGACGAGATCTTGGCGTCCAGATCACCCGGTTTGATGCCCGAGTACTGAGTCAGGTAGTCGACCACCTGCAGGGAGAAGAGACCGACAGAACTACCGTCAATCTCACATCCTACCGGGGCCTCAGGTTCCCTCCAGAAGCGCCGGGAAGTGACCGCATGTTACAAGTTTGAATGGACAAGGAGTAAAGTGTGTATCTTATCCTAGCTATCTCAGTTATCTAAGGGGTCAACCTAGCAATTATGTAACTCATTCTATTAGCCTCGCAATTATGAATGCTCAAAACCTGCTCTCTTCTTATCTTTATGTACCACAGTGATATATTGCTCTCTCTCCTTCGACAAATGTACTCTTTGTAAGTCGCTTTGGATAAAAGCGACTATGCTTGAAACTTGTTCTATTAACCGCGCAAATATAAAGTAATGGGAACTAGTTAAATTCAAATCTTCCTGTACCGTCAGCTCTATATTGTTGTTTCACTTGTAAGTCGCTTTGGACCAAAGGCTCTGCCAAATGCCCTAAATGTAAATGTAAATGTGAATGAGAATGTAAATGTAGACAGAGCACATTGTGCCTCCACCCGAGCGCACCTGCTCCTGGGTGGAGATGTAGTCGTCGATGAAGGGCACGCCCTCGTTGGCCCCCTGGCCGCGCACGCACGTGATCCGGGCCACCGACATCTGGCTGGGCTTAATGGTGGACTTGGTGCCGTCGCTGCGCAGCTCCGCCTCTTCCTGTTCACACGGGAAGGGGTGATCGATGATTCGTGAGCGTCGGGTTCGAGGACGCGGCCGGCTCAGCGTCAGCGCCTCCTGCCCGGAACCTCTGCCCCCCCGCGGTCTGCTCTCTCTCTCTCACCTGGTTGAGTGTGACGAACTCGGCGTCCAGCCCCACCAGGTCGCCGGCCTGCGGCATCTCGCTCACCATGAGGGGGATGAAGGTGGCGTGACTCTTCCTCTGCTTGCGGGCGAGCGAGGCCTCCGTCAGCAGCACGCTGGCCTCGATGGGGTTCTTAACTACGGGCACGAGAGAGAGAGAGAGAGAGAGAGAGAGAGAGAGAGAGAGAGAGAGAGAGAGAGAGAGAGAGAGCGAGAGAGCGCGCGCATACACGGTGGCAGAACTTAGAACTCCTCAGGCTCTGGGAAGCTCCTGCAGCCGTGCAACATAATTCCCTTCAGAGTCGGATGAACAAACAACCAAACGGAGAACTTACTGCGGAGGTCGTACTTGGAGTGGTAGTTCCTCTTGGCGTAGTATAAAATGGCCGGCACTTTCCAGTTCACATTAAACTGGGCCGCTTCCGTCTGTGTCATAAAAACATTCGCTTAATCGCCTCTTCATCGTAAAATTCCACCTCCACCTCGAACAAACGAACGAAAGGATAATCATTTGATTTCACGCAATTTCACCGAAAGGTCTACCTACCTTGTCCACGGGCTCGATCAGGAAGTCGTTGAACAGGTACCATTGTTGGTGCGTGACCCCCTGGGGTGACACAACATAAGGACCTCAGAGGACTGCTGGATGTGCTGCCCTTTGAGACTGTCTTGTGATTAAGGGCTACACAAATAACATTACATTTAATTGAATTTAATTGAATTGCTGCTGTCCAGGTGCCAGGTGACACAGACCTCTCCTCCCTCCTGACTGACGTGTGATAGATCGGTGGTGACTTACCTCCTTCCTCTGGTGGTAGGTCTCCCCCACCTTGATGTGTGCCACCAGGTTGCCCCCCGTGCGAGCGTCCAGTAGGTGGGGCACGGTGACCACCAGGTCGTACAGAGAGGCTCCGCCCTCCTCTTCTGCCGTGCTCAGCTAGGGGGGCGGGGCAGATGCCAGCATGTTAGAGGAACCAGGAAGGACGCCCTCTGCTCCCATTAGATTGACAGGCACCCCTCTCTCTCGCGCTCTAATAAGCCAGTCTTTCTCATGTTTGTAGGGTGGGAACGCTCGCATGCATGTTAACTCGGGGCCGTCCCGTGGCGTGGGGGTGAAAGGTGTCACTGGTTCTCTGCTCGAACGAAGGCTGTTCATCCAGCCATCCATTCTCACCGGGAGTCCGCTTGTAAGGTCAATTACAAACGGCCATAACTTTGGCCTCATTCACCATTCACCATATTTACAACCCCTCACTGGAAAGACACTATTCATGTCCAGATAACAGGAATAGGTCACAGAGCTCCACTGTGCAATAGGACCATAGGTCACAGCACTGGAAATCAGAGAGGTGTAGCTCAGCATTTTCTACCGGGGTATTCACAATGCTTCACTCACCTGCCCCAATAATGTCACGTCTTTTGAATTGAAATATGTCCGTTTGGGGGCTCTTCCCAGGAAAGCTTTGATATTTGGGCAAATGAATAATCAAAAGGTGCTTTCTTTAGTCTGTCTAGCAGCCAGAACTAAGCCATGAATTAATAATAAAAATAAAGCTGATCGATTTTCTCCTGAAACCTTCACTTCACAACTTTCACTGTTCAGAATGGCCCTGTGTTATGAAGAACACGTGACAATAAAAACACTTTGACTGTGACTTTGACCTGAAGAAAAGCAACACTTTCACACGTTCCTTCGCTGAACGTGAGCCACGTTTGACGGCCAACACCCAACGGCGACCTCCTCCTCACCTCCTCGGCCTCGGCCCAGTTGCTGACCTCCAGGCCGTGGGTCTTGCTGATGGACATCTTCATGGTGAGGGGGATCCAGACGTGTCGCAGGTCCTCCGCACGCGTGTTGAACGTGAAGCCGTCGCCGCCGCCGCCGCCTCGCGAGTCCTCACCGCTGGAACAGACAAAACACAGAACTGTGAGCGCTCAGTGTATGTGTGTGTGTCACTCTACCAAGAGAGAGAGAGAGAGAGAGAGAGAGAGAGAGAGAGAGAGAGAGAGAGAGAAGGACTGTGTGGGTCTCTCTACCAAGAGAGAGGGAGTAGGTCTGTGTGGGTCTCTCTACCAAGAGAGAGAGTGTCTGCAGACCCGCTCTCTCTCTTGGTAGAGAGACACACACACACACACTATATACTAATAAGAGATGGTTGGCGTACTCGTGGCACCACTCGGTGGGCAGCGGCTCTGGCTCCTTGGGCTTGGGTGGCTCGGCTGCCTCCTTCTGCTTGGCTTTGTTGAAGGCGTACTGAGGGGCAGTGAATGTAAATTAAGCATTTGACGATTAGTGTCAAAAACAACTGCGACGCCTGCTGCTATGTTTGAGCTATTTTACACTTTTAACTTTGACCTAAATTGTGAAAGCAGTGGGAAACACAACGCGGCCATATGATGAGAATGTAACCGTTGTCAAATGTGACAGGTGTGGTGTGCCGGGGGGGGGGGGGGGGCGTGGCTGTAGGACCAGGTGTGGTGGTGGTGGTGGGCATGGTCTCCTACTCACCTCCGCCTGAACCCTCCAGAATTCCGCCTCCTTGGCACTGTTCACTTCACAGTTGATCACCAGCACGTCGGGGAGACAGCGGATGTTCCGCGTCTGCACCTGTGGGTGGTGCCAAAAAATGACTCAAACAAAAGAAAATGACGTTTGTGTCATTTGTGTCATTTCAGTCATGAAGTTATTGTTATTTTACACCGTCTAGATCTGATCATGATGATATCTTCCTCTAAATGGGGTGTGGGTGTAATATCCATGTCTATATATATATATATATCTATATCTATATCTACAACATCCACATGTTTCCCCTCTTGCTCATAGAAACTAAATTGTGAAATCCAAAACACATTCCAGGCCTGTTACGTGTTTGACCTGAAATACGTCACGGTAAGGAAGTGAGACGCATCTGGCATGCATGCCGTCTCACTCTCCACCCCGCCTCCCCGGACCGGGCGACCTACCGTAGGCCATCTTCCCCCCCCCCGGGCGATCTACCGTAGGCCATCCCCCCCCCCACATTCCAGGCCTGTTACGTGTTTGACCTGAAATACGTCACGGTAAGGAAGTGAGACGCATCTGGCATGCATGCCGTCTCACTCTCCACCCCGCCTCCCCGGACCGGGCGACCTACCGTAGGGCCATCTTCCCCCCCCCCGGGCGACCTACCGTAGGCTGGTACTTCTCACAGTTCTCGCACCAGGCCTGGGTGCTCTGCTCCAGACAGATGCTCTTCTTCAGGACGTCCACAAAGTCGTGCTCCTTCACCGCTTTCTCTGCCAGGAGCACAACACACAAAACATCAGCCCTCCATTCCCCTCCCAGCCCGAGAGAGTGCTGGGCTCCCACAGCTCCCGTGAGGGTGGTGTTGGGGTACTAGTGCATGGTGTCTCGCCGTGAGGGTGGTGTTAGGGTACTAGTGCATGGTGTCTCACCGTGAGGGTGGTGTTGGGGTACTAGTGCATGGTGTCTTGCCGTGAGGGCGGTGTTGGGGTACTAGTGCATGGTGTCTCACCGTGAGGGTGGTGTTGGGGTACTAGTGCATGGTGTCTCACCGTGAGGGTGGTGTTAGGGTACTAGTGCATGGTGTCTCACCGTGAGGGTGGTGTTGGGGTACTAGTGCATGGTGTCTTGCCGTGAGGGTGGTGTTGGGGTACTAGTGCATGGTGTCTCGCCGTGAGGGTGGTGTTCCCGGTAGTGCATGGTGTCTCACCATGAGGGTGGTGTTGGGGTACTAGTGCATGGTGTCTTGCCGTGAGGGTGGTGTCGGGGTACTAGTGCATGGTGTCTCGCCGTGAGGGTGGTGTTCCCAGTAGTGCATGGTGTCTCGCCATGAGGGTGGTGTTGGGGTACTAGTGCATGGTGTCTCACCATGAGGGTGGTATTGGGGTACTAGTGCATGGTGTCTCGCCGTGAGGGTGGTGTTGGGGTACTAGTGCACGGTGTCTTGCCGTGAGGGTGGTGTTAGGGTACTAGTGCATGGTGTCTCACCGTGAGGGTGGTGTTGGGGTACTAGTGCATGGTGTCTTGCCGTGAGGGTGGTGTTGGGGTACTAGTGCATGGTGTCTTGCCGTGAGGGTGGTGTTGGGGTACTAGTGCATGGTGTCTCGCCGTGAGGGTGGTGTTCCCGGTAGTGTTCCCGGTAGTGCATGGTGTCTCACTATGAGGGTGGTGTTGGGGTAGTAGTGCATGGTGTCTTGCCGTGAGGGTGGTGTCGGGGTACTAGTGCATGGTGTCTTGCCGTGAGGGTGGTGTTGGGGTACTAGTGCATGGTGTCTCGCCGTGAGGGTGGTGTTCCCAGTAGTGCATGGTGTCTCGCCATGAGGGTGGTGTTGGGGTACTAGTGCATGGTGTCTCACCATGAGGGTGGTGTTGGGGTACTAGTGCATGGTGTCTCACCGTGACGGTGGTGTTGGGGTACTAGTGCATGGTGTCTTGCCGTGAGGGTGGTGTTGGGGTACTAGTGCATGGTGTCTCGCCATGAGGGTGGTGTTCCCGGTAGTGCATGGTGTCTCACCATGAGGGTGGTGTTGGGGTACTAGTGCATGGTGTCTCACCGTGAGGGTGGCGTCGGGGTACTAGTGCATGGTGTCTCACCGTGAGGGTGGTGTTCCGGGTAGTGCATGGTGAAGAGCAGTGTGAGGGAGGTTCTCACGGTCTCCTTGCCACAGCGACAGAGGCTGCTGTTCTCCACCTCGCAGCCGAACAGCCGGCCGATCACAGACTCCCCAGACGAGCCCAGAGCGCTGAGGCACGGACACAGGACACACGGGGTCAACAACACGCTCACAACACGCTAACAACACGAGACTTCGGAGCAGCTGAAGCTGAATTATCCCTTCTTGTGTTGACACTGGACTCTGAGCTACATGGAGTCATGACATTAACAATCGGCCGATTCATTTCCGACCGATGGCAGCCAGATGTTTTCCCGAGGGCTGAACAACTAATCGTAATATTGAATAGAAACACCACTATACATGAAGTAGTGTAGCGCTGCAGAGACGCCCTGGCATACAAATGTTACAGGGAGTGTGTCAGTTGTGGGGGACGGGGGCCGGACCTGCTGCTGGCCCCTCGGTAGGCCTGGGGCCCCTCCTGCTCCTGGGTCTCCTGGTGCAGCTGCGTGAGGATGAAACGGTTCCAGCTCTGGATGAGGCGGCCCAGCCTGGCCTTGCCCGTCTGCTCGTCCGAGTCGGCCAGGATCAGGCCCAGCGCCGAGGCCTCGGGGATGGTGCGGAACGCCCGCAGGAAGTTGCTCGCCTGCAAGCGAGGTGGAGACAGGAAGTCAGTCAGGAGATGTGATGTTTTGGATTGGAAATACGCATCCTGCGGTATCTCCGGCGCTTATGTGAAGACGAGGAGGACAATATTCCATCTCCCTGTCCTATGACTGAGGACAATGCTGTGGTGGTGTCGTGGTGATCTACCTGAGAGGGGTCTGTCCTATGAATGAGGACAGTGCTGTGGTGGTCTACCTGAGAGGGGTCTGTCCTATGAATGAGGACAGTGTTGTGGTTGTGTCGTGGAGGTCTACCTGAGAGGGGTCTGTCCTATGAATGAGGACAGTGTTGTGGTTGTGTCGTGGTGGTCTACCTGACAGGGGTCTCCGCGGGACAGGTCCAGCATGTGGAACAGGAAACCGAGTTCACAGGCCAAGCAGAACTCCTTCTGGCAGAGTGGTTCTGCAGCCAGGCAGGCGGATGGGCTCCAGAAATACAGAACCGTAACAGTACAAGCAGGTCGGAGCTAGGGGTTTGAAACGCCATCAACACGTGTACCGTCTAGACGCTTATCTCAAAATACATGATACCAGTTGGTGGTTACCTGGATCATGCAGTTACAGTACGCGTTGGGAATGTGTGGTTCCAGGCCTGCAAACAGGGTCCTGTTGTAATGTTTGAAGTCAAAATCCTCCAGCCCTAGTTTGGAGTATTTGATGGTCACCTGTGGGACGCGAGCCAGGAACACGCAAGCTTGTTAAAGCAGAACCAACAGATCTGTGTACACGACAACAACAGCAACAGCAACAGAAGCGGAGCAGCTGAGCCACGCTCTCCAGCTGGCGGAGGGAAAGTCCTTGATGTTCAGTCCAACCTTTCTGTACTTTTTGGGCACCATGTAGAGGTGTGGTTCTTCCTCTCGGCCGATGGGCGACTCAGGGACCTGGTTGTAGCTGTCATAATCCAGCTCCACTTCTTTAATCTTGTACGGCACCTAGGAAAACAAAGAAATACCAGAAAGACGTTGGTTGGCGTGACGGACCTCAAACCTGAGGCTTTAATTAGACTCCTCCTCCTCCTCCATCCTAGCGGTGGGGTTTTTGTGACGTGCCTGGTTACGAGGGCGGGTGCGAGGGTTGGCAGCGTAGCCGATGAAACCGACCGTCTTTATCGTCCGTAGGATCTCTGGGTCGACCGCCGGCGCTCGTCTGTGGCGGGAAACACAGGATAGGATAGCTAATGTCAGGTTATATGTACACAAATACTCATTATATTAAAGAGACTTTAAAAACCACTGTTTCTGAATATAAGTGATAAAGTTTTACTTCCAGACTATATATACAGAATATATTATTATATTATATTCTCAACATCATGTGCAAGATTCTCGATATCATGTGCAATGTTACTTTTCATTAACATTGTCAACTTTTCTATTCTAGTTCTTTAACTTATTTTTTTACTAAATGTTTCTTAGAGTTCTTAGATTTATTTATTGTACTATTAGGTGTATACATTTATCATTCTATTGTTTTTATTCTTATCTGTTATTTTTGAGCATCCTCTGGCACAAGAATTTCCTTTGGGATTAATAAAGGTTGGGAGGGGGGGGGGGCGGAGCCAGGGGGCGTGACCTGGGGCTGGGCGTGGCCATGGGGGCGGGCCAGTCGGACAGCAGCTGCTCGGCGCTGGTCAGCGGCGTGGGGATCAGGGACAGCGGCAGCAGGTCGTGGTTCCAGTCCAGCTGGGGCAGCGTGTCCACCAGGCAGGGGTGCGCGAACTCCGTCTCCCGGGAGTAGTCGTTGTACGACACCTCGGGGGCGTCCGACCACAGGTGCACGCCGCCGCCCGAGTCCCCGAAGGCCAGCGCCTGCTTGCTGGACGACACGTCGAAGCTCATCAGCAGCTGGCCCACCGTGTTGACGTGGAAGACGTCCGCCACGTTGGCCAGACCCGTGGGCTCGCAGAACTGGCACTGGCCTGGTGGTGGTGGTGGTGGTGGGGAGAGACAAGAGAGAGGATGTGAGTTTAGTTTTGCTGAACGACATACCGACTTAGACTGATAGATCTATCTGTCTATCTGTCTATCCATCTGCCTGCCTGTCTATCTCTCTGTCCGTCTATCCATCTATCCGTCTTTCGATTTCTCCATCTCTGTCTCTATCCATCTATCCACCCATCTCTCTCTAGACGGCCAACGTCTAACATCTTGAAGTCAAGACGTGAGTATGAAGGCTCGAAGTTTCACTTCCTCCTACTCCTCCTCCTCCTCCATCCTCCTCACCCGACTGTGAGATGATGGCCAGCCTGGAGGTGTAGGTGGGGATGAAGCGCAGGAACAGCGGGTCCACGTGCACCTGCAGCGGGGTGACGGCGCGCATCATGCGCAGGTCGTACACCATGAGGAAACGGTCGCACGCCAGCCCGCTCATCCCGCGGCTGGAGAAGCCGCACGCCGCCAGCAGGTTCCCGTGGACGTCGAAGTCGGACAGGCTGCCCGAGAAGGCGTCAAACTCGTGCTCCGTCTTGAAGGTGCGCATGTCCCGCAGGGTCACCTGAGGTCGGGGGGAGGAGCGTTTCAGGGGGGCAGAGCCAACATACCGTCTGTGTGGTCTCCTACTGTCTGTGGGGGAGGAGATGCCTCTCTCTCACACTCACCTTCCCGGAGGTGTGGCCGCAGAAGAAGAATCGATTGGACTGCCGCATGATTGCCACGCCAGGCATCTCCACGGTAACCTGCCAATGACAGCACACACACACACACACACACACATACACATACACATACACACACACACACACACACACACACACACTTACAATCTACAATGTAACTTTCAATGTCGGGTGGTGGATATATAAACACGGCCCACACCGCCGTTGGAACGCTGCAATCACCTTCTGAGTTTCTTGAACAGAATTGAGGTCAAACTCGACGATGTAGTTGTGCAGTCCTCCCATGATCAGAGTGTTGTTGTCGGTCATCAGCAGCGTGTGCATGTCTGCTCCGTCATCCATCCTGGCAGGAAACAAGCGACGGTTTAACCTTTCACCTCAGAAGGTCCGGCGGATGCTGCTGCTGCTCAGAAGAAGAAGGTTGCAGAAGCCGCGTGTGACTCACGGGTAATCAAACATGACGAAACCGCCGCGTGTGCAACACTTGAGGTTGGTCTTGGACAGGAAGAGCACGCCCGTGTCGAAGCTGTGGATCTGACGGATGTCGTCCGTCGGGTGAACTTGGAAAGAAGAATATCGGCCCATCGTTGGGCCGAAGAAGGAGCTAGCGTGACCCTAAAGAAAAATACGATACGGAGAGTGAGCACTACATTCATTTATAAGGTGAATAATAATATATCCTAATATATTCTTTGTCACTCTATACTGGGCATCTTACCCTGTGGTTCCCCATCCAGAGCAGCTCCTCCTGCAGGTCAAAGTGCGTGGCAGACACCGGCACGCCCACCTCCGCCGCCACGCTGTGCAGCTCGGAGAACATGCCCTCCAGCAGGTGCACGGAGTCGGGCCCGGCCACAGCCAGCCCCTCGGGGTCCAGCTCCACGCCCTGCAGCAGGCTGGGGTTCATGCGGGGGTCCATGGAGGGCTCCATGCCGCCCGGGTCCAGGGTCCCGTGGAGGGTGGGCGAGTAGTCGCCCATCCCCGGATCAAGACCGTCAAAGTTCATCATGAGGAAAGCTTCATCGGCCTACGAAGAAAGAAAATAAGAAGAAAGGAAGAACAAACTAGTACTGAAATGAGTCTCTGTGATGATGATGATGATGATGGGAAAATTACAAAGTTATCTCAGGAATCACAATCAAAATACCACTAATGTGTCCAATTAGTGCTCTGCTTGGGGAAACAGCGCCCCTGGTGGTCGACTACTGGGTGGCAGCTAAATGTGCTTTGCTTCCTCTATCGTTCACCGTAATTTTGACGTGGAAAACCACGCAGGGGTCATAATAATAATAATAATAGCAGTGCCTTCTCATTAGAGTTGCTTTCAAAACATTTCATTTTATCCGATCTTCGCGGTTCTAAGGCCAGTGAGAGGAGCGGCTACATGCTAACGAGCACCGCGGACACAGCAGCGCGATCTCACACGTCACGTTGCCACGAACTGGCGGTCGAATAAAGACGTCCTGCCACCTACATCACGTCCACTCGGGGTTGAGAAACACGGTGTCGTACACACGTTGGAGCTGAACACATGTGGCTCACAATAACAATAACAAAAGAAGACAAAAGTACTTCCGCTTCCGGTTGGGGGTATGTTCAATACGATCACTACTACTGTTCAACACCACGAGTGTTCAACACCACTACTGTTCAATATGTTCAATATCACTACTGTTCAATACCACTACTGTTCAATACCACTACTGTTCAATATGTTCAATACCACTACTATTCAATCTGTTCAATATCACTACTGTTCAATACTACTAGTGTTCAATACCACTACTGTTCAATACCACTACTGTTCAATATGTTCAATACCACTACTATTCAATCTGTTCAATATCACTACTGTTCAATACTACTAGTGTTCAATACCACTACTGTTCAATATCACTACTGTTCAATACTACTAGTGTTCAATACCACTACTGTTCAATCTATTCAATACCACTACTGTAGTAGTATTCAATACTACTACTGTTCAATACCACTACTGTTCAATACCACTTAGTGTTCAACACAGCTAGTGTTCGAATTACCACGAGTGTTCAAATACTACTACTGTTTCAATACCACTACTTGTTCAATACCACTAACTGTTTCAATACTACTTACTGTTCAATTACCACTACTGTTCAACACTTACCAACTACTTGGTTCAATACCACCTAACTGTTCAATACCACTAGTGTTCAATAACTACAACTACTGTAGTAGTTATTGAAACAGTTACTACTTGTACTGTTACTATCTGGCTGCCGCACTGATCCTGGCTGCCCCTGGAGGGGCAGCATAACAGGATGGGTGAAATGCAGAGACTTAATTTCCACAGGCCACCCTCCCTTTGTGTGTGTGTTTGGCGGTCACCACTTTGGCATGCTGTGTTTGTGACCAGACAAGTGTGGATTAATAAAGTTCTTCTTCTTCCACTAGTGTGTCAATACTACTACTTACTACTGGTTCAATACTCCACCACTACTCTTTCCATTACCCTACTGTTCAAGGTTACTACTACTACTGTTCAAGCTACCACTACCTGTTCAAGTACATACTACTGTCAACGCACCACTCATGGAAGCAAAACATTAAACCTTGTTAGTCAAATCAATGGATGGATTAGGATTTTAATTGACTCTCATTTCTAGCATTCATAGCATGGGTGTGTAATTCATACATCATCCATGATTCATAGCATCACTATCACTTCTTCTTCTTCTTCTTCAGTTGTAGTGTAAGTGTTGAACACTAGTGGTGTTGAGTGGTAGTACTGTTCAATACTACTACTATTCAATACTACTACCACTCAACACCACTCCTATTCAATACTGGGACTGTACATTTGTCAATCTGTCAATATGTTCAATATCACTACTGTTCAATACCACTACTGTTCAATCTGTTCAATATCACTACTGTTCAATACCACTAGTGTTCAACACAACTAGTGTTCAATACCACTACTGTTCAATACCACGAGTGTTCAATACTACAACTACTGTTCAATACCACTACTGTTCAATACTACTACTGTTCAATCTGTTCAATATCACTACTGTTCAATACCACTACTGTTCAATCTGTTCAATATCACTACTGTTCAATACAACTAGTGTTCAATCTGTTCAATACAACTACTGTTCAATACTACTACTGTTCAATCTATTCAATATCACTACTGTTCAATACCACTACTGTTCAATCTGTTCAATATCAATACTGTTCAATACCACTACTGTTCGAATCTGTTCCAATACCACTACTGGTTCCAATACCACTCACTGTTTCCAACTCTGTTCATATCACTACTGGGGTTCAATACAACTAGTGGTTCAATACCACTGAGCTGTTCAATCGTTCAATATCAGCTACTGGTTCATACTTACTAGTGTTCAACACAGCTAGTGTTGCAACACACTAGTGTTCATACAACTACTGTTCAATACCACTAGACTCGTTCAAAGTACCGACGAGTGTTCAATACTAACAAACTACTGTTTCAATCCACTATCTTGTTCAATACTACTACTTTCACTACGCACACTGTTTCAATACCACGAGCTGTTCCAATACTACAACTACTGTTCAATACCACTACTGTTCAACACCACTCATGAAGCAAATACATTAATACCTGTTATCAAATCATGATGGATAGGATTTTAATTGACTCTCATTTCTAGCATTCATAGCATGGGTGTGTAATTCATACATCATCATTGATTCATAGCATCACTATCACTGTTCAACAGTTGTAGTGTAAGTGTTGAACACTAGTGGTGTTGAGTGGTAGTACTGTTCAATACTACTACTATTCAATACTACTACCACTCAACACCACTCCTATTCAATACTGGGACTGTACATTTGTCAATCTGTTAGTTTATTTTTATTCTTCTGTTTATTCCTTCGGGATTAATAAGATCTTATCTTATCTTACTACTACTATTCAATACTACTACCACTCAACACCACTACTATTCAAAAGTACTACCACTCAACACCACTAGTGTTCAACACTTACACTACAACTGTTGAACAGTGATAGTGATGCTATGAATCATGGATGATGTATGAATTACACAACCATGCTATGAATATTAGAAATGTGAGTCAATTAAAATCCTATCCAACATGATTTGACAACATGTATTAATGTATTTTTCCATTTGCTTGGGCTATTTATGTAAGCCCATTGTTCACATAGGCCTACACATTTGCAACATTTGATTTCAATAAAAAAAATTATGGAAATGCACGTATTGTTTTGTTGTGCTATTGTGTTTAAGTGGACGGTGTGTGGACCACCAGCATCGAAACAAGTTGTACAAATCTATTGAAATGTATTGCTATTCAAATTGTACTGCCGGTTTATTACGAAGTATCGCATCCGTTTCCCTTATCCCCTTTTTGTTTTGTGTATTTATTTCCTGTACTTTTCTTTTTGATTTATTGTCTTTTTATTTATTAACATGTGCTGTGTACAAACTTTAAATACTACAATGATTCTTCACCTGTCATGTTGTGCACATGTGCATTGACAAGTCTTTTTTTCAAGACAGGAACAAATGTCTGTGCACAGTGATACAAAAATAAAGGACAAAAAAACAACTAAAAGCACAACAGGGTCTGGGATGTTTACTTTAACAAGAGTTTAGCAGAGGATCTCTCGGGGCTGTGAGTGGGTGCGAGGAAGAGTGACGTCACGTCGTATCGCTGACACTCTCAAATGTTCCCGGGAAATGTCCGCGAGTTGCGCCAAACAATCAATCAAACAAACAAACAATCAAACAACATAGTGAACTTGTAAATAGTTCAGATGATCGATCTGTGATATCGGAGCTGTATCAGGTGTCCTCAAGTGTCCTCTCTCCTGTGGAGCCACGGAGGAACCAGCTATAGGGTATATACAGGTAAATATAAATATAATACCAATAAATAAAAAAATTTAATACAAATATAAAGCCAATTATAACTGGAGGCATATTGGGATTATTCATTGGCATTGAATGAACATAGGCGCACTATTACCAATTACAGATCAATATATGAATATGAATTGGTGTTTCATTATCAGCATATTCATTAATAAGAATTAAATAAATAGACTAGATCATTAATTGTGATCGTGAAAGAGATTGCATTGTTGGGGAGCGCTGCTCTGCCTTCATAATAAATAATACAGTAATAACAATTAATGATTCGAACGAGATGATGAACTCACCTGGAGGACCTGCCCAGGAAATTCCCCGCCGTCCGTGACTCCCACCCACCGGGGCTGAGTGGGAGTCACGGACGGTGGGGCCTCTGTACTCCAGCGGCATGGCAACGTGGATCTCCATAAATAAGGTAGGAGAGGAGGAGAGACGACACACAGCTCGACATCACACCTCACAACAAGCCAGCAGCAGTCACCATGGAGCACAGCAGGTGTAGTGTAGTTGCCATCGTGGTCCTCATCCTCACGTCGTCTTCCTCAGGCGCTCCGACCTCACCTCATCATCGTGCCGATGATGGGTGCCTCAGAGCCCAGGACAGCTCCTCCAGGCTCAACACAATGGCTCGACTTCTATCTAACCAGGTGAGTTGGACAATGTAAAGGTGTTAACATTGAACAATTGGTTTGTTTGTTTTTTCCTCCTGGGAATTGTGGAGAGACACTAAGTTGGCACTAAGTTGCTATTCTGATGTTTTCTCTTGTCTTGCAGACGGGTGTTGGAACTGCACATATAGGGGTTTCGACCGATATTCCCTGGATAGAGACTCAGGACATGTGCGACCCTGCAAGCCTCGGAAACAACGCGATGGTAAGCCACACACACACACACACACATGTGATATCAAATGTCATATTACATTTATCATATCAATAAACTAAGAAATTATAAATTACATTAATAAATAAAAGAATAAAATACATGTCAAACGAGAATATGAATATTAATAATTGCCACACCATCATCATTTTCATTGTCATAATAATCATAATCATTGTCATAATAGTCATAATCATTGTCATAATAATCATAATCATTGTCATAATAGTCATTGTCATAATAGTCATAATCATTGTCATAATAATCATAATCATTGTCATAATAGTCATAATCATTGTCATAATACTAGTTATATTATTTCCTGATGCTTTTGCAGCCCTGCATGCTGAAGTTGTCTGCTGTTCTGAGGAGCTACCACTCTACCATGAAGCTTGGCCAACTGACATCCTGCTCCGACTTCATCAAGCAGATAGAACCCACCATGCGGGACTTCTACAACGACATACAGAGATGTGCTAATGCAACCGGAGCACATCTCCCAGAGGTATGTAGATCTCATAACGTATGCAGTTCCTATTTTACAGGGCCTACATTATGTTACATCTGTTTTCTCATACACGGTAAATGGTCAATGGATTGCATTTATATTGCGCTTTTATCCAAAGCACTTTACATTATTGCCTCACATTCACCCATTCATACACCGACGGCTGGGGGCCAACCATGCAAGGTAACAACCAACACGTCAGGAGCAGGTAGGGTTAGGTGGTGTCTTGCTCAGGGACACCTCCACACTTAGCTAGGTGAAGCAGGTAGGGTTAGGTGGTGTCTTGCTCAGGGACACCTCCACACTTAGATAGGAGGAGCAGGTAGGGTTAGGTGGTGTCTTGCTCAGGGACACCTCCACACTTAGCTAGGAGGCGGAGGAGTCCGGGGATCGAACCAGCAACCTTCCTGTTGCCAGACAACCGCTCTGACAACCTGAGCTCCTACTCATCTATTTCACATAAAACAAACATGAATCATGTATCAGCGATATGCACCAAATGGACAGTGGTGTACAACAGAACGTTAACGGCGTAATGTCTTGTGCCTCCACAGTTCAGCGTCCCGGCCGTGCAGACCCAGGTGCAGGAGGCCAAGTGGTATGATGTTTACCGGTGCCACAACACCATGAAGCGGCTCTTCTCCTTCTCCGTGGTCGGCGCTCGCGTCTTCGCCCTGGGGGACCCGGCGATGCACTGCCGCGGCCACGGCCACGGACACTGCCACGGACACGGACACTGCCACGGACACGGACACGGCCCGGCGGCGGCATGCATGTAACCCCCGACAGCGAGGCCCACGTTCTGCGCAGTGTTACTGATGCCTCCGCACCGCGGTGGTGGAGGAGGGAATTTGTATTCTTAAATGATCACATTGATCAAGTTAGTGACTTGTGTTGCTTTAGCAGTCATCCGAGGATGATGTATAGTCACGGTTGTTTTAACTGAAATATGTTTCGTGCCTATGGAATATATATGATTTTAACTATATTTTCTATGAAATATATATTGCATATATTGCATATATACATATATTATAATGCTATTTATTTAATGTTGTATCTACATTATTTATTAAGAATTAATAACTTAAGAATGTAACTGGATAATTTTTCTGGTAAATAAAATTATTGTCATGGATTCTATGTGGTGTCATCGCAAATATTATTTCGCACACATCCAAACAAGAAGTATGATGCAAGGGATTGATTACCTCAGAATGAAAAGTGATAGAGGAACCATCGAATGAACTTCCAGCAGCGACAACCTGTCAGAGTTATACGGAAGCTGTGCTTTCCGTAAAACATTCCTCACTGGGTGAAGATGTGCAGGCTACATTACATCATCCAATATCAATGTTTCTAATAAAGCACGACGAGACGATCACACGATAAAGGGAACTTCAGGTTGCATAAACACATGCCCCACTACCACAACCAGGAAGCTTTGTGTGCCCTCACACGCACGTGGACACACACACACACACACGCACGTGGACACACACACATACACACACGTGGACACACACACGTGGACACACGAACACTCGTGTGTTGAAGCCTATCCTGTTCTTGAAATCAGCAAAGTAAATATAATGACCTGAGGTCATCTGTGTGTTCAGTGGAGATGATGTCATTCTATGTATGCATTAGTCAAGGGCCCAAAATGGTCATCCATTAAGAGATGGAAACTATGTGTCGGCTCCCCTACATGAACTTACTAGTGACAATAATACAGATGCATGAGAATAATCCTAACTATCACCATAGCTGCTTATGTTGTGTTATTGCGGTTGCATTAAATGTGGAGACACACTGCATCACAGGTTCATTAGGATGCTCAGGGGCGTGTTCATTCATAGGCATTATAGGCACGTGGGGGGGGGGCAAATAACAAAAGAAGGAATGTATAACCAAGCTGGTTATACATACCTTCTTTTGTTATCTGCTGAATAAATACTCATATGATTCATTGCACCATCAACCGGACTGGTATGATCCATAACGTCACAACGGTACCTCCTTTGCTCAGTGGTTCAATCACGCTCAACTGCTTTACGTGTGTGTGTATGGGTGTGTGACTCTCGTATCTATTGTAGGCACGTTATTGCATATCCATAAGGCTTGTGTTTTTGTTACTTTGTCAAAAACTTTACCTTGTATTTTATCGTGTTGTGACTAAGTAGGTCATGTCACGTTGTTACATGCAATAATATGATTTGTGGAGTCTAATGAAGCTCAGTCAAACGGTTGAATTTATTCTGCCCACTCTGTTAGTGAAACGATGCCGCTATCGTACAGCTCAACGGTCCAATATTGCAACGGGTCATCTAACAACGCATTATCAAAACATGCCTACGTCACAGTCTGAGTTGAACACAGCCCTGGTCACCCTGCTACTGCTGCTGCTCTGCTGCTGCTAGTGCTGCCGCTGCTGCTGCTAGTGCTGCTGCTCTGCCGCTGCTGCTGCTAGTGCTGCCGCTGCTGCTAGTGCTGCCGCTGCTGCTGCCGCTCTGCCGCTGCTGCTGCTAGTGCTGCCGCTGCTGCTAGTGCTGCTGCTGGTGCTGCTGCTGCTGGTGCTGCTGCTGCTGCTAGTGCTAGTGCTAGTGCTAGTGCTAGTGCTGCTGCTAGTGCTGCTGCTAGTGCTAGTGCTGCTGCTGCTGCTGCTGGTGCTAGTGCTGCTGCACTATTT
The DNA here is from genome assembly GCA_002895965.2 of Coryphaenoides rupestris. NCBI lineage: Eukaryota > Metazoa > Chordata > Actinopteri > Gadiformes > Macrouridae > Coryphaenoides > Coryphaenoides rupestris. The sequence continues at coordinate 705,385 of PIJE02000053.1, forward strand.
GCATTTTTTAAGCATTTGGTGACGTCACGGGTGTGGGCGTGGCCTAACAACAAGTCACTTCCTGGTGAGCGTCGGCTGGAAGGTGAGATCCTCCGTTTAGCCGCCAACTCCTTCACAGAACCGCTCGGGTCGTCGACGGACTTTAACTTTTAACTAACTACACGACGACACCTTGTTGCGTGAAGATTAATCGCGTCTGCGGGCGTTAATCTGCTCTTTTTTTGTTTTGTTTACACGATAAACGCGAACACGATGCGAACACGACACACGTGATTCCGTTGTAAATTATTAGTTTTGTTTATCATTATTATTATTGTTGTTGTTATTATTATTATTATTATTTAGTTCTCTACGATCATCGTCAAAAGTGCGTTACAACAACAACGACGACGATGATGACGTCATCCTAGGGAGTCGTAGCGCATGTTTTGTCACACGTTGCCGTTGAGTGGGGCGGGGCGGGGCTCGGGCCCTGCGGGGAGAGAGCGCTCTCTCAGGAGGCACCGCCCATGCGGCAGGAGGAGACGCACGTTCCTGGAGATTCGAACGCCCCCCTCACTGAGCCCCCCTCCAGCCAGCCTGCAGTGTTACTACAATACTATCACTACTTATAATACTTATACTACTTATTGTGTGTATATATATATACTGTAGTTCCTCCTCATCAACAAGATCATCATGCATTCTTTGTTAGGAATCACTCACCCCTACATGAATAATGATATGATCAGATGTTTTCATTTCACTTCATTGTCACAATACACATGCACACCCTGTATGTTGTATTATTGTGACAATTAAGCCTCTTGAATCTTAGAATATTAGATATTATGCTAGAATTGTCATCAAATTCCAGCATGTTATCCTTTGGATTGCTTGACTGCACATTTGTAAATCTGTTATTTTATTGTTATTATTATTCTGTGTCTTTCCCTATTGTTTTATTGTACTGTATTGCTATGCAAACCTGGCACAAGAATCTCCTTCGGGGTTAATAACGTTCTATCTTATCTTATCTGTTTATAAACACATTTCCACTTCCGTGTCATTGTTCCTGCTAATTTCATTCACATTTTTAGATGAGAAAGAAGAACACAAACTATATAAAATACTCTCTTGTGTATAAGATAAGATATAACTTTATTCATCCCGAAGGAAATTCTTGTGCCAGAGGTTGCTCAAAAAATACCAACAACATCAGAATAAAATCAATAAAATAATAAATGTACACTAATAGAAAAACAATATAGATAACGTCAATTCAGTAAAAAATAGAAATATATATACAAGTTGGCAATGGTATTGAATAAAATCAACAGAATAATAAATGTACAGTGAATAAGCCTATATATTAAGATATATTGAGTTGACAATGGTATTGAGAAGTATATTATCCATGTTGGTCATGTGACCTGGGTCTGATTGGTTCCCAGATGAATGTGGGCGTGGCTCACAGCGAGGTCAACCCCAACACGCGGGTGATGAACAGCCGGGGGATCTGGCTCAGCTATCTGCTGCTCACTGTGGTTCTGCACGTGGTTCTGCTCAGCATCCCCTTCATCACCGTGCCGCTCGTCTGGACGCTCACCAACGTCATACACAACCTGGTGAGCGCCACACACACACATGCACGCACGCACACACATGTGCACGCACAAGCATGCACGCACACACACACACACACACACGCACAAACAACCACTGCAGTCTGCGGGGAACAGGAGTCTGAAGATGTAGAACCTGCGCCCTGGTTCGTACTTTATACACACTTTAACTCTTGCGTCTCCCCCCCTCACCCACCCCCAGGTGATGTACTTGTTCCTCCACACGGTGAAGGGCACCCCCTTCGAGACCCCAGACCAGGGCAAGGCCCGTCTGCTGACCCACTGGGAGCAGATGGACTACGGCATCCAGTTCACGTCTTCCAGAAAGTTCCTCACCATCTCACCCATCATTTTGTAAGTATAGGCTCAGAAGAAATCCCATTATTGTTGTTCAAGGAAACGTACACATGACAGCATTGCCCCCCAAAGATGCTGTTGGGTGTTCTGAGGATGCAGACCACACCGCATGTTGCCTGGGCTCATGATTATTGTATTGTTTCCAAACTTCAGTATTTGAGAAGCAGTGTGATGGTTCCACCTTGTGAGGAGGATAGCAGGGTTCCCACGGGTCCTGGAAATCCTTGATAGTTTGAGAATTTGTGAACAAATCGCAAGGCCTTGAACGTTTTTGAAAATAAACATGAATAGCCATGGGTCGTTGAAAGTGCTTGAATTTATATATTTTGTGCAAGAATAGAAATTTGTTTGATATTTGACTTGACGTTAGCAAATAGCACTATTCAGAAGTGTTCACACATTCAAGCCTCTCTCTCCATTTTAATTGTTGGCTGTGAGCGTCTGTACAGCCAGCTAGTTCTCATGATGAACACTCAGTATTGTAACACTTTGACCCGTGACTCACACTATGCTGTGTTGAGTCCTTGCATTTGAGGGAATTTGGTCTAGAAAGTCCTTGAATTGGATGTTTAAAGAATGTGTGGGAACCCTGGAATAGGATAAGGAAGTTCCTACTCCAACAGAAAAGAGAATGATTTGAGCCCCCATAAATATGTCATGAATAAATATGCGATGCCTCCCCCACTTGTAATGTAATACAGAAGCATATTGTCATTATGAGGCGCACAATTGCTGCTAATTGCGTCCGCCTTCGCCCCTCCTCTCGCTGCAGGTATATCCTCGCCAGTTTCTACACCAAATACGACGCAACTCATTTCCTGGTCAACACCAGCTCCCTGCTCAGCGTGCTGCTCCCCAAGCTGCCTCAGTTCCACGGAGTACGGATATTCGGGATAAACAAATACTGACGCTCCCGCCGTGTATGCACGACCGCTCTGGAAGTTCTACGCGGATGGACGGTGAAACATCTTACAAATGAACAGTTTCTCTGCTGCATCCTCTGTGACATTAACAAACAGGAAAACACACACACACTGCTGTTCTGAGCTGAAGGGTTATGATGATCTAGGTCTGTGAACTTTTTATTTTCTATAAGCATTCCCTATCTATGATTGGAAGCTGTCAGACATTGGAATATCCGCCGCTCTCTGGGTGATGAGACATAACGTTTCCTCTCGTAGAGACTGACCTGTGGCCTGCGTTTCTTTCAAATCTGTTACGTGGATCAATATTTTTTTGGATCAATAAAACTACATTTAAAAGGCTGCATTGCTCGATCGTCTCTGGTTTTTAACCTTTATTTGAACGCGTTATTCAAATCGTGTCAGCGTCTCACAATCATTTGTGCATGTGATCTGTTGCTGTAGCGTGTAGTATATCCGAGACGTAACTGACACGGTGGATGTCGAGACAGGGAAAGGTGAGAATCCCTGTACTCTTTGAGCTCATAAATCCACACCGGAACTCCGCACGCAGTGACGACTGACGATCATCAGTCCAACAGTGTAGAGGTTCTCACTGCGTTGTCCTGCATGTGGACACCATCGCTTTTGACATTTCTTATCAGTTATGCCATTCTGCTCGAGTGAGAGTCGGATGAATTGCCGTGGGGAACTCCCATTGCTTTGCATGGTGCCAGCCTGCTGTTCTGCAGAGTCCAGAGGGACTCCCCCCTCCTCCGGCCGCTAGGGGGGGGGGGGGGGAACAATGGATCCTGGACATGCAAACGAAGCACGGGTCACGGTATGCAGTCTGTGGGCGTGTGTCAGCAGGCCTTGAGCTACAGCAGCCGGGAGGAAGAGCATGAGGAAGTGACAGAATTCCCACACGGACAAATAGTGAAACTAGATCACCGCATGGTAATCCCTTTCACATCAATTGATCTACCTGGTAGCTGACATTTAACCCTGGGAGGGAATTGTGCCGTTCACTTGTTTTCCCCAAGTTCTGCTTCCACTTTTTAGTTTCACTGACTGTCACTGACTCAAGCTTCATGAATCTGACTTGACCACAGGCCTCCATTAAAATATGCAACCACCGTATATGACATTACATGGAATCTCCAAATGATTTGATCTTTTTGTTTTTCTTTCCCTCAAGAGCGACAGACATTTAGGGTCAACTAAGATGCAGGAATACCAGGAACAGAAAAATAAATAAATGCATTTAAGATTCTCTGGTACCAAGGAGAAGAAAAAACATGTAGGTGCCAAGTACTTACTAATTAAATAGTTTCAGAACCCAATTGAACCATCCTTTAAAGGTACTATATGTAAGAATCAAGTGCATTCTGATCTCCGTGGGTTGAGACAATAACAATCAAACTAATGTTAGTTCTAATAATTAAACCTTGTACACATTTAATAAAGCTGTAAAATATGTATTTTTTAAATTATCCACGCTTACATGTCACTTCGTTCAATCAGCCCAAAAGCTGTTCTACACAAGAGTCTGGGAAGCTCTTCAACCACAACCTGCTCATAAACTCATAAATCCTACATGTAGTACAGATTCATTATTCTTACAGAAGATCTTTATTAATCCACACAACGGGAAGTGGCGGCCGCCAAACACACACACACGCGCATGCAGGGAGGGTGGCCTGTGGAAATGCGTCCTCTGCATTTAACCCATCCTGCTGCCCCATTCTGACGGCGCCCGGGGACCAACAGCTCCAGGTTTTACGTCCACATCTTGGTCAGGGATGTGCACAGGAGAGGCGATCTTTAATTTTTTTAATTGGGGTTCTTTTACTCCGTAAGGTGTAAGAACATGCAAACTCCACACAGAAAGGCCGGGAGATCACCCACCCGGGAGATCGCCCACCTGGAAGATCGCCCACGCGGGAGATCGCCCACCCGGGAGATCAACCACCCGGGAGATCGCCCACCCGGGAGATCACCCACCCGGGAGATCAACCACCTGGAAGATCGCCCACGCGGGAGATCGCCCACCCGGGAGATCAACCACCCGGGAGATCGCCCACCCGGGAGATCAACCACCCGGGAGATCGCCCACCTAGGCGCCCCAGGCGAGAATCGTTCCCAGGACCTTCTTGCTGTGAGGCAGCAGTGTAAGCACTGTGCCACCGTGCCCCACAATACACATACAGCACATTTAAACAGAAAAAGTAGTTATTCATTTAACTCATTTTAGGACAAATAAAACTAAATCATAGGCTTATTCAATTTTTATTATTTGGTGAAATTAAATAAAAACAACCAATTTTATGGACTGCATAACCATAACTTTTTCACTCATCCACATAACCATCCGAAGATCCAATAACATATTGCCTCAAAACTGTTATGGTAAAAATTAATACATGTAATGTGCATCTGGCTGTAAACATCAGACTGACGCTTTGATTCCCAATAATTAAATCATGCACACATTTCAATCGGACGTCATCATTGACGCAGCCTTTTAACCCACGAGCTGCAGCTCAGCACTGCAAGAAGCCCTTTTCAGAAATCAACAACAACAAACAATTAATAATTCCACTCTCTAAAATTACTAAAAGAAGATACTCATATTGGCCTCAAACAAAATTGAGCCTTTGCCACACATGTTGCTTAACATACGTTGCGGAGCCGTGTAAAACACCAGAGGCAGGGGTCCTCTGTGGAGCCCTGAGAGGGCGTGGCCTGCTTGACCCGAGCACCCGGTCAGTGTGCGCTCCGTTCACAGTCCCCGCCCTGAACGCACGTCGTCTTCCAGCCACACAGTAACAAGACAGAGCCGCGTCTCGTTGTCGCACTCGCCCCGTGCAGTACTTCATCACATTGTCAGTGTCAATATCTTCTCGAGAAATGTTTCGTGTCTTCATTGTCGTCGGCATCGTCCTCGCTTTCCTCTTCTTCCTCCGTGTCAAAGAACTGCTCCTCCAGGAAGGAGCTCCCGAAGCCGTACTCCTGCGCGTGGACCGCAACCTCATTGGGCCTCAGGTGAGACAAGCCCTCCACAAAGTCTGCAAACCTGGGAGGCGTGGAGACAATAAAAGAAGAACCAGCTTATTCCAACCAAACATTGAGACCATGTTAGAGATTGTAAAGATCAGCAAAAAATAAACGCAAACCTCTACGACCTAACGGTCCATCAGAAACAAAGCGTGTCTTAAAGTGTGCACATCTCATTCTTTAGCAGCTGAAGCACATCGTGTGGGGCGCAGCGATACCCCAGAGATCTCAGAGTACACTGGAAACAGCCAATGAGAATGGGGTTTGAGATCAACAACAGCTAATGAGAATGGGGTTTGAGGTCAACAACAGCTAATGAGAATGGGGTTTGAGATCAACAACAGCTAATGAGAATGGGGTTTGAGGTCAAGAATGGCCAATGGGACAAGAGGTCAAGAAGAGGAAGTGTTTGTGCCGGTGTTCTGCCGAAGTCGGTAGTGCAGAGCAGCCTCAACTAGAACCTTCTCTGGGAGCAGAACCTTGTGTGTTGGTTTAAAGGAGTCCCATTACATCTGGGTGCACACTCCCACTTGTGATGTCACGTCGTCATACTGACAATTTTAGACACGTGACCATTTTGAAAGGGCTTTTCGTGGCTAATAGGGCCGCTTTAAGTGACTTACAGTGAAATGTACGGCGATGGAACATTGGCGTGAACAAGCGCAATAACAAAACATAACAACAATGTAATCACACGCAAATCAAAGATGTCAACAATAAATCACCAAAGTCCGTCAGAATGAACAGCAGGTGGAGTCTGAGAATTACACTCCCACAGTAAACACACACCAAGAAGCAACGTGGTAATATTGACCTCCACCGCCCTCTAGTGTTCATTAGTAACCTGAAGCGGTTTTCTATTTCATAATATGAGTCCTCCGGGAATTCCCCCCCACATTAAAAAAAAATAACTACTTCTGAATACAATGAGTTTACTTTTGTGGAGACATAATTAATCTGGACACTCGTTCCCGTGCTTACCGCCAGCGAGACGTCGCCCTGCTCGCAAATCTGCTCATTTGCACATTTTCATCTTGACTGAAAGTACGTTTAACAACCCTTCCAATCAAACACTGTTTAAGTAGTTTTGTGATAGATCAATAGATCTCCTCAGCGAGCTCGGTAGGCTGCTAAATGTTTTGGGCGCCATGACGATCTAAACGGGGGCAGTGGTCAATGTTCAGTCTTTTACAACGAGCGTGCACGTGAGATGGAAATCAGCGTTTTTTCCCCCCCCCTTCAAACCTTTTGGGGGACTGGATCCTGGACACAGTCTTCCAGGGGCTGATGTCCGGACTGTTGCAGTACTTGCGCAGCTCCTCCAGGGCCTTCTGGGTCTCCTCCTCGGCCTGCTTCTGGTACTCCTCCTCCGTCAGCAGCCGGCGAGGCTTCCCCTTCCAGCGAATGCGGTGGGAAAATCCCAGTTTCCTGCAGAAAAGGGAGAAGGTGATTGGCTAAAATGGGGCATAGGCTGTTAGCCAAGCTCTGACCATGGTTCCTGTTTACAACAGAACAGAGCTGGAACCACAAAAACCATGAACCAGAGTTCCCCTTTACATCAGAATTACATCAGAACAATTACATCAGAACACCTCCAGTCTAATTCAGCAACAGTACAGACATTGATACCACACGTTCCCGGTTTTGCCTTGTGTTTCAACATTTTGAAACTCTTGCGGACGACAAAATAAAAAAAAATATATATATATTAGGGATGCACCGATACCGATACCAGTATTCGGTATCGGTCCGATACTGTGCTCATGTACTCGTACTCGTTAAACTACTCCGATACAACCGCACCGATACCACTTTGGCAACGCAACGTTAACCTTGTAATATTCTTAGCCAAGGAATATTGAAATAAAGAGATGAGACCGAGTTGGCGTTTATGGATGTTTAATAGCAACTGCGCATGGTACCGAGCATGGGTGTAGAATTTAGTGGGGACGCTGGGGACATGTCCCCACCAATGAACGGAGCACCCCCCCCCCCATCAGAACCCGCAAATTAACAGCGCACCCCCCCCCCCTTCAGAACGGCGAATTAACAGCGCACCCCCCAATCAGAACGCGAATTAACAGGCACGCCCCCCATCAGAACCGCGAATTAACAGCGCACCCCCCCCATCAGAACGGCGAATTAACAGCGCACCCCCCCCCCCATCAGAACGGCGAATTACAAGCGCACCCCCCCCATCAGAACCGCGAATTAACAGCGCACCCCCCCCATCAGAACCGCGAATTAACAGCGCACCCCCATCAGAACGCGAATTAACAGCGCACCCCCCCATCAGAACGGCGAATTAACAGCGCACCCCCCCATCAGAACGGCGAATTAACAGCGCACCCCCCCCCATCAGAACCACGAATTAACAGCGCACCCCCCCCATCAGAACCGCGAATTAACAGCGCACCCCCCCATCAGAACCGCGAATTAACAGCGCACCCCCCCCATCAGAACCACGAATTAACAGCGCACCCCCCCATCAGAACCACGAATTAACAGCGCACCCCCCCCATCAGAACGCGAATTAACAGCGCACCCCCCCATCAGAACGGCGAATTAACAGCGCACCCCCCCCCCCATCAGAACCGCGAATTAACAGCGCACCCCCCATCAGAACCGCGAATTAACAGCGCACCCCCCCCCCATCAGAACGGCGAATTAACAGCGCACCCCCCCCCATCAGAACGGCGAATTAACACGCCCCCCCCCATCAGAACGGCGATTAACACGCACCCCCCCCATCAGAACGCGAATTAACAGCGCACCCCCCCATCAGAACCGCGAATTAACAGCGCACCCCCCCCATCAGAACGGCGAATTAACAGCGCACCCCCCCATCAGAACGGCGAATTAACAGCGCACCCCCCCCCATCAGAACCACGAATTAACAGCGCACCCCCCCCCCCCATCAGAACGGCGAATTAACAGCGCACCCCCCCCCCCATCAGAACGGCGAATTAACGGAGCACCCCCCCCCCCCAGAGACGCTGACTGAGCCCAGCGCCTCACGGGAGCGTCATTGCGCATCCTTGGCGCAATATCTGTGATGTCCACCAATGTCCTAAACAACAACACGTCCTTGGTACCGAGTATCCGACTGACGTATGTTGGATGGTTCTGAAATCCACTGAATAGGTTACATTTCAGTGAAATGTGTGGCAGTGCCGTTATATTTGTTTAATTTGTTCACAGTCAGAAAGTGAGGAACATCTGATCTGTTTTTCAAAGTCATTAGAACTGTAATGGTTTTATTAAGTACTCGGTATCGGTATTCGGTATCGGCAAGTACCCAAATGTAAGTACTTGTACTTGTACTCGGTCTGAAAAAAAGTGGTATCGGTGCATCCCTAATATATATACAAATCACACTGTCCACGATAGTCTGCCTGAGATGAACCACAAGGGAACAAATGGAGCGCCACCATTTCAGAATGACATCATCACCGTATGATGTCATTCCAACATGGAGCCGGCCGACTCTTTGTACATTGCCTCGACTTTGTCAACACACGGGCAATGACTTATAGCGCCTGTAAGACTGAAGCACCCACCGCCACAGGCCCTGCGCCAACACCAGCGGGTACTCCACGTTCTTGGCGCACACGGCCGCCACGATGACGGCCAGCGCCACCTGCTGGATCTGGACGCCGGCGTAGACTAGCAGCAGGCCGAAGAGCTGCAGCGTCCAGGTGAGGATGTTGACGCTGCGCTCCTCCACCAGGGGGCCGTGGCGGTAGCACACAGCAAAGCTGATGAAGCCCACCACCACCACGTAGCCTGAGAGAGAGACAGACAGAGAGGGATGGAGAGAGAGAGAGAGACAGATACATTTAGGTTTTCACTTAAAGGACCCCCCCCCCCCCTCCCATTTAACCTAACAATTGCCGCCGTACCAAAGGCCAGGTGCCAGTGTTCTCTCAGGATGATTTGGAGGTTCCTGAAAACCAGCTGGATGGCGTAGATGGAGAAGGACCAGCCACCAATCAACAGAACATAGAAGGGACTTCTCTGCAGCAATGAGAGAAAAACCACGATGACTATAAATATTACCTGTAATACTCATCTCTACTCATCTCCTACATTACCTTTCAACATTATGTGCAATATTCTTAATATTCTCTCTATCAGGTGCAATACGTCCCCCAACCATTATTATTATTATTATCACAGCTGTATTACACTTCAACTATGCCAAATTGTTTTTGCCGTCTGAATATTTGATCTTGCCTATATAATTTAATATTTTGACTCTACATTTGTAAATCTGTTAGTTTATTTTTTATTATTGTTGATTTCTCTATTGTTTTATTGTACTGTATTGCTATGCAATCAAAAGAATTTCCTTCGGGATTAATAAAGTTCTATGTTATCTTATCTTACAAGGAGTTTAAACCGATAATTTGGTAGATTATTTACTTACACACAAGAGACAACAGCAACATACCTTCGGCATGAAGCGAGCCAGGATGAAGAAGAGGATGACGAGGGAGGCGATCATGCCGGTGCTCATGCCTGCCGAGTAGTAGAAGATCTGACTCCTGAACACGATAAGAACCACAAGTCAGGACCCTCCCCCTGCTGCCACCCATCTTATCATCTAACGCTACGGAACTCAAGGTGGGGGTTCTAGAAACAAACGGCACCTGCTGAGCGAGTCCGAGAAGAAGAAGAGCAGGACTCCCGCGAGGAACACGAGGAACAGATAGATGTCAAACTCTGCAGGAGGAGGAGGCAACACAACACACCGCCATCAGGGGAGTCGCCGATTGGTCGGTCGGTCGTCACAAATCACTGTTTGATAACAGACTCAGAATGGCACTTCTGCTCTTATCCCAGCTATTATGCAGGCAACCTAGCAACTATGAAACTTTTTCTATTAGCCTCGCAATTATGAATGCTTGAAACCTGTTCTATTCTTATCTTTGTGTACCACAGTGATATATTGCTGTCTCTTTCTACAAATGTACTTCTTGTAAGTCGCTTTGGATAAAAGCATCTGCCAAATGCCCTCAATGTAAATTATAAAACGAATACATTTGTCTTTCCAACAAATCAAGCCCAATTAAACAATGCAAATAGACTTTGTTCCTCTCCATTTTGCCCATTATCCAAATTAAATGAATTTGTGTTGCACAGCATGTCGTATGTAAGTAGTGTACAGGTGGAAATACCCTCTGGGTACTTACTGGAGATGACCTTCACGGCGTAGGGAGTGGTCTCCTCAGACGGGGCGATTTTGAAGCACGTCTTCTTGCTGAACAGACTGATGGCGATGGTGGTCTCGTTGGACTGCTCCCGCACCAAGCGCTCCAAGATGCCCCAGAAGTTCAGACCCTCCATCTCCTGCAGGGTCTCCTCGTCTTCAGCCACCGTCACCTTCAGCGGCTTGGAGCTCCAGACTCGGACCTGTCATCAACCACGCAGATTGGATCAGAGGCATCAACACAAAAATCACTAAAACATCAGTTGACAGAGCGGCAGTGGCTCAGGAGGTGGTGAGCGGTTGCAGGCTCGATCCCCAGCTCCTCCCCCTAGCGAGCCAAGTGTTGAGGTGTCCCTGAGCAAGAGCCCTTAACCTTAACCCCAACTGCTCCCGACCAGCTGGGTGTGTTACCTTGCATGGTTGACACCGCCGTCGGTGTATGCATGGGTGAATGTGAGGCAATGTGAAGCGCTTTGAGTGATCGTTCAAAAACAAACAGAAAGTCCACTTGAACTCGGCCCAACTGTACCTGGATCCTGGTCCAGGTCTGCCTCCAGTCCGGCACGGTGCGGCTGCTGTAGCAGAAGTGGTGCGTCCCGGACTTCAACACATCCTTCCCGGTACTCGTGATGCTGATAATCGGCGGCTTGGAACCTGAGGTCCAAAACAAGGAGGAGGTGTTCAATTATGCCCCATTTATCAAATGAATGAATCTATGTCTTCAGCATTTATCAAACCACAAAATGGAATGTTCATAGGAGAGGCGTGTTGTAAACAATGTGAACGCAACACTGCTAAACCGGTTCTGTGAGCCCTGCTGTGTACAGACTTGAAGTTGGCCTGTGGTGGATCTAAATGAAAACACATTTAAAGTTGACGTAAATGGCTCAATTATTGGACTTACAATTACACTAGGAGCTCTAGCTACATAGCATGCAGGCACTCTCACTGTACTGTACTGTACTGTAATGTAAGGCCTGACTGTACATTTGTAAATCTGTTAGTTTATTTTTATTATTCTGTTGATTTCTCCATTGTTTTATTGTACTGTATTGCTATGCAACCTGGCACAAGAATTTCCTTCAGGATTATTAAAGTTCCACCTTATCTCTCATCTATCTTGTTAACTGGTTACTTAACATTTATCATTATCCCTTATCATTATCCTTCAGCATTACATGTTGCTGCTACTATTTAGTATTTATTATACTATTATAAATATATGCATATTACTGTATTGCACGTGGACACTATTACTACATTTTTGACATAGTATTGCTACTCTTACTTTAAATGAACACACTACTACAAGACAATGAACACTGAGCAATATCATGTGCAATATTACCTTTCAACATCATGTGCATTTTTCTCAGTATTACATGCAATATTACTGCCCAAAATCATGTGCAATACTCTATCATGTGCTATATTATTATTATTAATATCATGTTATCTCTAAATATTACCTGTAATACTACCTCATCATCATGTGCTATATTATTATTAATAATATCAGGTTATCTCTAAATATTACCTGTAATACTACCTCTCATCATCATGTGCTATATTATTATTATTATTATTATCATGTTATCTCTAAATATTACCTGTAATACTACCTCTCATCATCATGTGCTATATTATTATTATTATCATGTTATCTCTAAATATTACCTGTAATACTACCTCTCATCTCATCTCATCATCATGTGCTATATTCTTAATTAATCATGTCCCCAATACCCCTCTCCTACATTACCTTTCAACTTATTGTGCAATATTCTAAGTATTCTTTCTATCAGGTGCAATACCATAACCTAACCTAACCATTATTATTATCATCACAGTATTACACTTCAATTATGACAAATTGTTTTTGTCTGAATATCTAATCTTGCCTATATATTTTTATATTTGGACTGTACATTTGTAAATCTGTTAGTTTATTTGTATTATTCTGTTGATTTCTCTATTGTTTTATTGTACTGTATTGCTATGCAACCTGGCACAAGAATTTCCTTCTGGATTAATAAAGTTCTATCTTATCTTATGTTACATGTGACAATAAATGATTCTTTAATGTCTTTAAATGAACACACGATGCTAGCCCAGTAGTTAGCAGAGCTTAATATCAACAACTCTCTGATAAACTCTTGGTCTATAAAGACTCTCTTGGTTTATAAAGACTCTCTTGGGTTATCAGGACTCTCTTGGGTTATCAGGACTCTCTTGGGTTATCAGGACTCTCTTGGGTTATCAGGACTCTCTTGGTCTATCAGGACTCTCTTGGTTTATAAAGACTCTCTTGGTATGTCCCGACAGGCTGGCTTACTTACCCGCTTCTTGCATCGTGTTGGGGGTAAAGAGAACATCTATAATCAGTACAAGCAGACGTCGCGTGTTGCGCAGGAATCCTGTTCGTGTGTCCCGCCATGATGCGCCTTAGTCCCGCCCCTTAGTCTTCTTCCGCTTCCGGTTTAACGGCGTGAACGCGCATTACCGCCACCTATCAGCCAGAGTTATTTAACCCCCCCCCCCCACACACACACAACTACACTATACCACACTACTTTATGTTTTAATCACACCAAGGTCGAATACAAATTTAGGCCTTATTTCAAATCGAGGCATCTCTCCTAGATCATCATTTGCACACATAACACTCTGCATATTGCTGGATAAAATGACTTTTAAAAATGTTTTGCATGTCACGGAATCATTGCATTATTCATCACATGTGCTGAGTGTATACTGTCTGCTGTGTGTCAACTTTTCTTCTCTCTAAACAGAGTTTCTGTTTTATTGGACTGAAACAATGGTCAACACAACATTACACATTTTATTGACATAACCGATCACTCCGGTCTACGTGGCACTTACACGAAAATAGGCATATTTTGAGTCACGCATCAAGAGTAAATCATCATCAATTAATTAAGACGGTGTATTACTTTCATATTTAAGAATATTGTGAGGTAATTAGATACTTCGATTATTTTGTTGCAGACCCAGCTACAGGGCCGTAATTGCCCTAATAGCAGCGCGCATAGCAGGCGCCTCGTTGCCCAGCCACAGGGTCGTAATGACCCGAATAGCAGCGCGCATCGCAGGCGCCTCGTTGCCCAGCCACAGGGCCGTAATGACCCTAATAGCAGCGCACAGCAATAGAAGTGCGCTTTCAGGGGGCGGGGCTTCGACAGAGAACTGAGGAGACAACTTCTCTTGATAGTTCAGTAGAACCCTCAGTAGGAACTTTATATCACGATCCACAGGACTTTTCCTCCAAAGGTAGGCTCCCTTATAATAATAATAATAATAATAATACTAATACTAATAATAATAAGTGATAGACCGACTATAGTGGACACGGGCTGAAAGACAAACAGCTCAGATCTCAGATGCTGTGTTCACACTTTTTATTATTCTGACTTCTCGGTTAGTGTCGTAATATTTCTGTAGTACGCAGCTCACATTAGGCCCGCAGAACATAAAAGCGTGGATCCGATGGTTCCCATAATGGTTAAGTTGGACGACATTTATGTTCTTTAATAGTTTATCACATTTATGATATGAAGTGAAGTGAAGAGTAAATGTGCCCTGGAAAACAACTGTACCATCATGGAGGCCTGGGCTTATTATGGGCTTATTATGTGGCATTTTCTCCTATATATATAGATATATACAGTATATATCTATATATATATATATATATGTGTGTCACTTTGAGTCAGAAGCAGGATTTATCTTTTTAAATTCACTTCAACAACATGTCCTAATAGTGTGATCTATTAACCACACATGTAGTGGAATGTAACGCAGCAGATGGGAAACCTCAGGTGATCTCCAATAGAGTTGGTCAATTATTAATAGTCTATTCCTCACTATATATTATTATTATAATTATTATTGTTATAATTATTATAATTATATTGTTATAATAATATAATAATAATAATAATATTTATTATTATTATTATTATTAATAATAAATAATAATAATAATAAATACTAATAATATTATTATTATTATTATTTTATTATTTTTGTCAAGGAAATCGACCCTCGTCTAAACATGGGTGTTGAAGGAGGAATCCGGTGTGTCAAGTTTCCTGCTATTCTTTTTCAACTTCATCTTCTGGGTAAGTAAGCCAACATATGACCTAAGCCAACATGTGACAGCTTTTGGTTTGTTCTGCACCGACAAACATCCAGAATCCACACTGAGAGGAACATATTCCTCTAAATCAAGACCCTTGCAGCCTTTAGTGACTCTGCGTCTTATATTTAGTATCTATATTTTATTTAATATTTTACATTGTTTCTGTATTTATTGTCACTACTTGAATGGCCATGTGTTTGAATTACTTTGACAGTTCACAGAGATGTTGCTCAGAGTTCAGAGGAATGCACTCGTGGTTGTGATGACTAAGAGGATGACGATGGAGATCTAACTGTGATAATCATAAGAATTAGAGAAGTGTTTTAAGTGGTACCGCTGGACAGAGCAGGAGGAAGGAAACTAACTTCCTCACTGAGGGACAAACGGTTTCTCTACGTGAGGCACTAGGTGTTAGGTGACGTGCAGGGCGATAGCAAATAGAGAACATAGAGAGAGCAACACATACAACCTGACATACCACTATGTCTCACTATCTATTTATTTACGTAATGATTCCTGCAAGCAAACCACTGGTTTCAACCACCCCTCCCAATGACTTCGTTAAAACATGTCAGTTAGTGAGTTGTCTCGCTGTATTCATTTTTTTTATGAACTTAATGAACCACAATTGTCATTGTGTCATTTGATAAGATAAGATACGATAACATAAAACAAGGACATTTTTGTGCCAGAGGTTGCATAGCAATAATAAACATAGAATAATACAAATAAAATAACAATTTACAAATGTACAGTGAGTCTAAGCCCAAGAGAAATCTAAAAATCTAAAAATCTAGGTAAGATCATTTAGGTCATCTAGTCATTTGGATGCCGTGTGTGTGGATGTGGGTGATGACGCATAGAACTCTGTTGGAAATAATGGGAGAACCGGCATCTTGTGACCACATTTCAAAGTGTAAGCTGGGTCCATGACGCATTTTATCTCACCCACAGACACAGTGTGGCTGTTAATGTCAGACACATAGTTTTACGCCACGTTAATCATCATAAGCAACAGTTAGCCCAAACACAATAGATTTTCTCAACATATGTGGAAAGAAACACAGCTAAATAAAATTCATTTATTGATTTACGTTTTTTTTTAAAATGTCGCGATCGCTCCTCACTGAGTCACTGTGTCATGTTTGTGGTCGTTTGTGGCCTCCTGCTTCTGCGTTGAACGCTTTCCTGTGGAGAGCAGCCACCTGTTTAAGTCTTGCTGCAAATATTGACATTGTGTAGACCTCCCCATAAAGCATCGTCCCCGGAGTAGGAGCAGGGAGGAGGAAAAGATGCTACCAGATTGGGGTGACAGCGCGACGCTTCCTTCATGTCTCAAGCATTGTCTTGTGTTTGCACAATTACCACGGATCTTAGAAACACACCCACGCACTGAAAGGAACAGGACATAACCATATACTTCTTGGAATGTGCAGTATATGATTGCGAAGTGACCATGAACCTGGTCATTTATTAGGTTACAAATATTTATCAATACTTCAACCATCAACGTGCATGTGGACAGACCAGTTTGGTCGGTCAGTTTTGGTTTCCTTTTCTCATTTTATTTAAGGGTTCTAGACTAAAACTCGATCACCTTGACAGACGAAACCAAAGACAATGAAGACATGTTCTGTTTATCATGTGAAGTCTTGTTAATGAGCTGCATTTAATTCTATCAAAATACCATAACATGATCACTCCTTAGCTAACGTTGTGCTTCACAGCTGACAGCAATGACAGAAATGAGCCTGAGCCTGAGCCTGCAGGGTCTGAGAAGGCACACTCAGAATGGACGTTCTCAGAATACAGAATGTCTGTACCAAACAAACATGTTTTTCTTACGCCTGGAGAGAAAAAACGGGTGTCGGCCATCAGGGCATCGCTGCAGCGCGACAGAACTATAAATTCTAACTATAAAAAGTTATAAATGGTGTTGGACATAATGACCCTCTAAACTGTCCCCCCGGTCTCTCTGCAGATATGTGGCCTGGCGCTGATTGTCTTGGGCATCCTGGTGCAAGTGACCATCCACAGATTCCCTGGCCATCAGGACGCCACGGCCTCCATCATCCCCATCGTGCTCATCTCAGTGGGCGTCGTCATCTTCTTTCATCGCCTTCTTCGGCTGCTGCGGGCGCTTGGAAGGAGAACTACTGCATGGTCACCACGGTAGGCGGCTGGACCCGAGGGGGGTTTCCTGTGTGTCATCCAATTCCTTGTTAATTAAGGGAGTCGTTTCTTCCCTTTGAGACTGTAACTAAGGGCGATACAAATACAATTGACTTGACTTGACTTGACTATTCCTCCCCAGTTTGCTGTCCTCTTGTTACTCATCATCGTGGTGGAGATTGGCGCCGCCATTGCTGGCTACATGTTCCGGGGTCAGGTGAGTGCACCTCGTCGACGCGGATAAAAAACTAAAGTGTTGCGAGGCTGACTGACCTTCACCTCTCCATTGTTGTCCTCTCCCGTTCAGATTAAGAGGGTGGTGGCGGACAGCCTGACCGAGATGATGGACCAGTACAACGTGACCGAGGAAGTCAAGCTGGCCGTGGACCACATGCAGGAGGATGTGAGTCTAGTGCAAACCACCCGCTGTTTACTGAGCTTAACAACACCCTCGCACAACATCGACGTCCGGCTATTTGTTGTGCGAAGACGTTGTATATTCCCTGCCCTGTGTGTTGACATTAGTTGCTCATGCTCGCCTCAGGATTAGGAGTGTCAGTTTCACTTCATTTTGCTTTCGCGTAATCGACAGTGATCATTGACCGGTAACTAACCGGTGACGTTTTAAGAAAAAGAACACTAATTGACATGACAAAGCCGTTTCTATGGTTAGATGTGCGTTCTATAGGTTGAGAATCGGCAAGACCAACAGAGACAGACTTTTAACTAACTGGTTGTAGATCTAATGATATTTCATTACATTACTACACGTGTGTGTGTATGCTAAATAAATGATCCCATAGACTGACATGCTTAACCGGTCAAAACGTTTGAGTCTGGGTATTGAACCTGTGTTGTAAAGCCCGGGTCCTGGGCAGGTTGGAGACACACAAGGTTGTTTCGTGGGTGGGGCCAGAATCTTCCATTTAATATCTCGACAGTGACATACAGTACATCACGTTATATGTGATATATGTTCTATTCGGCTTATACACTGTACATTTATTATTCTATTGTTTTTATTCAATACCATTTCCAACGTATTTCTTACCTATACTGTTTTTCTATTAGGCTTATGAACTGTACATTTATGATTCTATTGTTCTTATTTTATCTTATTTTATAGCATGTCTTGTGGTTATTCAATGATCAAATAGTCTATATACAATAACCACATTGTAAAGCCTATTGTATGTATACTCCTGTATACAAAATGAGGTTCTTGATTCATAATCATCAATAATGTGGATATAATGTCCATGGAAAGACAACACGAATGCAATATCACAATATTACGATATCTAGTCTCATCTCAAAATATCCATATAATATCTATATATTGCCCAGCCCAAAGATGTTGAGACCATGCCTGAGGTTGACATAAAACTAATAATAATTAATGCTATAATTAGGGATGCACCTATGCCGATACCAGTATCCAGTATCCGGTCCGATACTGTGCTCATGTACTCGTACTCGTACTCATTAAACTACTCCGATACAACATATAAAAGTACTCATATCGGTATTCGGTATCGGCAGGTACCCAAATGTAAGTACTTGTACTTGTACTTGGTCTGAAAAATCGGTGTATCGGTATTGGTGCATCCCTAGCTATAATAATTGTAATGTTATAATAATTGATGTTTTCAACTCACAAGTGAGCGGCCAATTGTCCGTAGGGCCGTAGAACTGTCACCGCTGATATCGTTATGATAAGTTATGATATAATATAACTTTTCAACACTTGATTGAGTACAGCTGATGTCGATGTTCCTCTGTGGTCCTGAACTTGTTATCAGATGAAATGCTGCGGCCTGAACAACGCGTCTGACTGGGAGAACTACGCGGCCGACAAAGACTCGGTTCCGGACTCCTGCTGCGTGAACATCACCAGGGGCTGCGGAGCCGGAACCATGACAGACAGCATCAAAGTCCACCAGCAGGTAAACACCCAGACGGGCTCTGGTTTGGACTCTCCCCGTGGAAGTCAACATAAGATATTATATTGAGATATTTAATTTGTATTTCGAGTTAACAAGTATTGTGAACACTATTTGCCACACGACGCAATATAGAAATGTAAACAAAATAAATATTACACAATATTACAGTAGTACGTAGTTGAGAAACCTTTTTCCTTTCCTTACCCAGGGCTGCCACACCGCAGTGGAGGAATTACTCATGAAGAATCTCACATGGATTATTGTTGCTGCTGTTGTTATTGCTGTAATACAGGTACGTACAGTCAGATGTAGGTCAGGAGGTAAGAGTGGTTGTCTGGCAACAGGAAGGTTACTGGTTTGATCCCCGGGCCCTGCGTCGCCAAGTGTTGACGTGTCCCTGAGCAAGACACCACCTAACCCTAACTGCTTCTGACGTGTTGGTTGTTACCTTGCATGGTTGGCACCACCGTCAGTGTATGAATAGATTTGGATAAAAGCGCTATATCAATATAATCCATTTTTATCAACAAATGTATTCTGAACGGCGTGTATCTTAGCCAGTTTATCATGCAGAGCGGTAAATGAAAGACCTCATGTTCTTGCGGTTGTTTGTGCTACTTGCAGATCATGGGCATCCTGTTCTCATGCTTGCTGATGAAGGGAATCCGCAACGGCTACGAGGTCATGTGATGACGGCAGAACACTGTAGCCTGAGTAGCAGCTACCTGCTCAGGTGTCAGTCGCTCCGGGAGGCTGCGCTCTACACAGCTCCATATTTACCCCACGTTTCTAGCGCTACCATAGAACAGCCTTATGTAGAACAATACTGTTTATGAGCTGTAATTATAGGATTTGTTGAAGAATAATCACGTCATTAGAACACAACACATATCCACGGCAACATGCGTATTTAGGGATTCTAAAACTAAGCGGTTCGTTTTTTGTATTTTGGTTTTCTTTCTAACTCACAATAATACTATTCCAGTTGTTATGATTGTATAAATACGTGTAAAAAACCAAACCAGAAGCCCAGTCCTTCTTTGTCCCACACACACACCCAAGTTTATTTAGGAGACACATTTTGTTTCAATGCACTTCAGAAAACAAACAAAAATACACAATATATCTATATACAGTATATCTATAGATCTATAGATATATATGGCAACTATCTGAAATATATAAACTATATTTCAAATGAATTGTGGCAGGTATGACGCAAGGAAGCAAGTTGTTTCCTCATTTCATAACGCAGCACACCGGACGTGAACCACTTCCTCTGTGTGAGATAAACATTCAACGGCTAAAGGACAGACTTAAAACCAGCTTGTTGCTTTTTCAGTGCAAATGTTTTCTGCTTAACAGAAGTAAGTTGCATGTAAAAACACTTCAATTCACGAGAGGCGATGCGTTGGCTTCTCCAAGCGATGACTATTGAATGTCTCCAATCATTTCAAAATATATTATTGTTTGGCTCCTCACCATTTTAGCTTTGTCCTTCATTTGGTTGGCTGCAGATGATAGTCAATAACTTTCTATTCTATCGTTAAACATTTAGCCCATGTTCTATACATTGTATTTTAACCCTAACACCAGAACATATTATGCAATAGAACATGAAAGGCATGGTAAACAAAGGAATAATAAAGTATATATATATATTTAAAAAAAACATGTTCGTGCTTCAAATTAAACATGACAATTATATACACCCAGAGCAGAGCAGCGTGGTTTGTAATGGTCCGCGTTACTCCTGCTGAGGTACAATGTACTGGCTAGCTTGGAGCTACAGTAAGCAGTAGTTATCTCCACCTGTGTCAGTTAATCAATACATAGAAGGATTGCGAACCACAACCACTGCAAATATTTGGTTGAAATTGTTTAAACATCATAATGTGTGCAGTCAGGGATAACGGATGTATGTTTTGTAATGAAACATTGTATGGTCTGTGTGTGGCCTGATATTCGTCAGAAGGCTGTTGACTGGAAGAGTATTCTGGAAGAGTCTTCTGGTCAGCGGCCACTGCGGCGCTGTGGGTAGTTGGCGGACAGTAGAACCATGCTGTGCAGGAGCAGCGAGCTCTCAGAGCCTAGGGGAGCGGACAGGAAGCGGACCGTGAAGATATGAGATATGAACAACAACAACAACAACATTGCAGACACATTATGGTGACGGGGTGAGGAATAGTGAAGCTAATAGATACCCTTTAGGTACGAGGTGACCTGCAGCCACTGGGTCAGCCACTCCCGACACTGGTCCACACTGAGAACTTCAGAGTTGAGTCCCCTGACATAACAGGCCTGAGGGAGGAGGGGGGGGGGGCGGGCTTAACTCTACAGAACATTTCTCCGTTCCGTGATGATCGATCGTGACGGAACATCACTCTCTACTTTGTCATGGGCGACTGGGGCGGCGTCATGCATTAAATCTCCTGACCTGTTTGAGCTCAGAGTCACTCAGCTGGTGGATTCCCAGTCTGACAAGGGCGCGGTCCAACCGGAGCAGTTCCTGGGCGTGCTTGTTGAGCCGTCGGCCAACCAGGAAGCCCGGGAGGCGTGGTGTCAGGAAGAGCAGGGGGCAGATGTGTCTCTGGTTGGCCACAAAGACAGCAAAGTGGAAAAATTAACGATTGGTTTACGAGAACATGGTGGCCTGGAGCAACCGTGCAAGTCCAAAGGACAAGTGTTTGCTTTCATTAATAAATGTGCCATATAAGGCGATTATTCTGGACAGTAAAACTCAAGACAAGTCAAGGGTCACCTACATAGTGAAAAGCACATTGTAAAAAATGACGCAGGCAACACAGAGCCCTTATCTGTGCAAACGAGGTACAGCCACAGAAAGCTGAATATCACCCTCCTAACAGTTCACTGGAGATGGCTGGAGAAAGGCTTTTAGCGGGGAATCAGTCCTGCCCCGTTTCCACGGGGGTCTAATGCAGATGAACTCCAGGACAGTTCATCGCCTCGTGAATGAATAAAGCTTGAATTTAGCATTGAACTCTTCCACGGTAGTCCACATGAATAAGTCTGAATTGAATATGCGGAAACAATATTTTTCCACACAAACTTATTTATTGCATTGCAACCGTCCGCTGTTGAATGGAGACGGTTCAGGGTCACATGGAGGACGGACCACTGACCTTGTGCTCCGTCGTCATCCACTTCACACCCAGCGGGGGTCCGGAGAACAGCTCCCGCACCGCGCTGACGTCGGCCGCTTTGGGGTGCGCGCCATTCTGCACCTGCAACATGCACATTAACGGGGCCCCCACCCCACCCCACCCCCATTAGACCACCAGGTTAGCCATTACAAGCCATTTCAAAATTGTCGTGCAAAAATTGTGTGACAGTGACATCACAGGCAGGCGTGTCGTGTCGCGTGTAGTTCATTGGGTTTAGGCTGGACGACGGATCTAGTCATCGTACATCTGGGTGGACACCCCCCCCCCGACACAATGAACATTTTAGTCACATGACAATTTAGACGGCTTGCAATTTTATTGTTACTTTTATTGTTACTACTTGTATTGTTAGTTATTCTTATTCTGTTGTTTTTATTCTTAATTCTTATTCTTTTATTCCCCTTTCATGACTGAATGTCTCTGATTACAACCAGAAAGCATCCACATCATTAAAGCTACATGCTATGTGTGTCATGACGAAACAAAACAAAACGTCACTTGCGTTCGTGCACAGCTTCTTCAGGCGACTCTGCAGGGGGCCCTCTGGGAGCCGGGAGCCTGTGATGTCCTGGAGGCCCCGGAGCACGGCCCCCGCGCTCTGGACTCGCTGGGCGTGGTAGACGCCGCGGAACTCCACCTGCTGCTGCGGCGTCCAGAAGTACGGCACCAGGAGCTGGCGGGGGAAATAGTACCTGGTGGTGAAGAGGACAGCGTGCGAGGTTAGACGAAGACGGTGGCAAGTGGCAACGATTGAGTCAGCGCTCAGCCACATACTAAAATAAAGATAAATTATGGTTTGATTAAAGGACAAAGATCTATTATATAGATTTCATGGTGTGGAACTTTAGACAAATTCCGCAGTGACTTAAGTAACGGTAAGAGATCCTGGTTTAGAGTTGGAGGCTGGGAAATTGGTGGGATATAAAAAGGGGGATGAGTGCCCCCTACTGGCCCCCCAACGCAAAGACAGACATTTGTACTGGAGACCTTTCAGACGTGTATAGTAAACTTACATCAGGACAAAAACCAGGTAATTGGCGAAGGGTGGGATGGATATCAGCACGATGGGAAAAGCTTTAATCATGTCTCTGCGGACCTGAAAGAAAGAAAGTTGAATGTTAGTTAGTTGTGCGACCATAAGGTTTTTTGAAACTTAATACGATTGTAAAACCATTTCAAATGCGTAACTAATTATTAGGACTATGTTGTCATCGGGTCTCCTACACAAGCAAATTACACTGAAGGCCATAATTCAGATGTCAGCAGGTAGACGTCATCTTATTCAAGGAGGCCAACAGGTAGACTATAAACATTGGGAATCAAACCCAGAACCCATCTTCTGGCCCAGAAGATCAAAGCGACTTACAAATCTACACAACCACACAATCTATTTCTCTCTTGTTTACTCAAAGATCAAATGACAATACTGCAGTCATAAAATGTTCAATACTGGGTGATGATGAAATTTAAAGATCAACCACCAACACCCAGAGCTGACCTACCAGCCCCAGAGCTGACTTACAGGCCCTAGAGCTGACCAACCTGCCCTAGAGCTGACCAACCGGCCCCAGAGCTGACCTACCTGCCTCAGCTTCTCCATGTCTCGGTAGGGCATGTTCTGCAGCGTCACTTTCCCTGTGAGCAAACTGCCTTGTATCCTGGTCACCTCCTTGACGTCTGCGAAGAGCATTTTACATCCTAATAATGGGAGACATTTTTTATAAACAATGCAGGTGGTTAAGGTGTTATAAAAATATTATTAGATTATACATGCATTTATGTGGAACAAGTATTCACATTGCCAATACAGCTCAGGTCTACCTTCCTTAAAAGTGTGATAGAGTTTGTAAAATCTGGGAAACCTCCTCTTGAGGAACTGCTCATATTTGCTCTTCACCAGCTGGAGCCTTGAGGACACATGTCGACCAGAGGACAAGTGTCTGCAGAGGGACAACCTGCACAACAACAACAACAACAATAATCATCACAACAGTAGGTAATGCAGAATAATGTGCCGGTTTCCATATCACATAAGACACATTATTACAACAAGGCAGAGGTGGCAAAAGTACACACATCCTTTACTTAAGTAGAAGTAGATACTTGTGTAAAAAAACGACTCTGGTAAAAGTACTGATTCTAATTCTTTACTTGAGTAAAAAAGTGAAAAGTACACACTCTGAAATGTACTAAAGTACAAAAGTAAAAAGTAGCCATTTTAATTGTTAAAATAATTAACTTAACGTGAATATTAACGGCTCTGCAGAAGTGGTGCGTCCCGGACTTCAACACATCCTTCCCGGTACTCGTGATGCTGATAATCGGCGGCTTGGAACCTGAGGTCCAAAACAAGGAGGAGGTGTTCAATTATGCCCCATTTATCAAATGAATGAATCTATGTCTTCAGCATTTATCAAACCACAAAATGGAATGTTCATAGGAGAGGCGTGTTGTAAACAATGTGAACGCAACACTGCTAAACCGGTTCTGTGAGCCCTGCTGTGTACAGACTTGAAGTTGGCCTGTGGTGGATCTAAATGAAAACACATTTAAAGTTGACGTAAATGGCTCAATTATTGGACTTACAATTACACCGGAACTCGGCTTACATAGCATGCAGGCACTCTCACTGTACTGTACTGTACTGTACTGTACAGTACTGTAATGTACTGTACATATCTGTTAGTTTATTTTTATTATTCTGTGATTTCCATTTATTGTACTGTATTGCTATGCAACCTGGCACAAGAATTTCCTTCAGGATTATTAAAGTTCCACCTTATCTCTCATCTATCTTGTTAACTGGTTACTTAACATTTATCATTATCCTTTATCATTATCCTTCAGCATTACATGTTGCTGCTACTATTTAGTATTTATTATACTATTATAAATATATGCATATTACTGTATTGCACGTGGCCATCAAACTATAACTCCTCCCCCCTCTGTGGGAAGGACAGTTGAAATACAAGACAATGAACACTGAGCAATATCATGTGCAATATTACCTTTCAACATCATGTGCATTTTCCTCAGTATTACGTGCAATATTAAATCTGCCCAACATCATGTGCAATACTCTCTATCATGTGCTATATTATTATTATTAATATCATGTTATCTATAAATATTATCTGTAATACTACCTCTCATCTCCTCTCATCATCATGTGCTATATTATTATTATTAATATCATGTTATCTAAATATTACCTGTAATACTACCTCTCATTCATCATCAGTACATAATTAGAAATGTAAATAGTATTGCAATATTGCAATATATTGCAATATTATGTACAATACTCTCATCATCATGTGCTATATTATTATTATTAATATCATGTAATCTCTAAATATTACCCGTAATACTACCTCTCATCTCCACTCATCATCGTGTGTAATATTCTTAATGTCATGTCCAATACCTCTCCTACATTACCTTTCAACATTATGTGCAATATTCTTAATATTCTTTCTATCAGGTGCAATACGTCCCCTAACCATTATTATTATCATCACAGTATTACACTTCAATTATGACAAATTGTTTTCGCCGTCTGAATATCTTATCTTGCCTATATATTTTTATATTTTGACTGTACATTTGTAAATCTGTTAGTTTATTTGTATTATTCTGTTGATTTCTCTATTGTTTTATTGTACTGTATTGCTATGCAACCTGGCACAAGAATTTCCTTCTGGATTAATAAAGTTCTATCTTATCTTATGTTACATGTGACAATAAATGATTCTTTAATGTCTTTAAATGAACACACGATGCTAGCCCAGTAGTTAGCAGAGCTTAATATCAACAACTCTCTGATAAACTCTTGGTCTATAAAGACTCTCTTGGTTTATAAAGACTCTCTTGGGTTATCAGGACTCTCTTGGGTTATCAGGACTCTCTTGGGTTATCAGGACTCTCTTGGGTTATCAGGACTCTCTTGGTCTATCAGGACTCTCTTGGTCTATCAGGACTCTCTTGGTTTATAAAGACTCTCTTGGTATGTCCGGACAGGCTGGCTTACTTACCCGCTTCTTGGCATCGTGTTGGGGGTAAAGAGAACACTATAATCAGTACAAGCAGACGTCGCGTGTTCGCAGGAATCCTGTTCGTGTGTCCCGCCATGATGCGCCTTAGTCCCGCCCCTTAGTCTTCTTCCGCTTCCGGTTTAACGGCGTGAACGCGCATTACCGCCACCTATCAGCCAGAGTTATTTAACCCCCCACACACACACAACTACACTATACCACACTACTTTATGTTTTAATCACACCAAGGTCGAATACAAATTTAGGCCTTATTTCAAATCGAGGCATCTCTCCTAGATCATCATTTGCACACATAACACCTCTGCATATTGCTGGATAAAATGACTTTTAAAATGTTTTGCATGTCACGGAATCATTGCATTATTCATCACATGTGCTGAGTGTATACTGTCTGCTGTGTGTCAACTTTTTTTCTCTCTAAACAGAGTTTCTGTTTATTGGACTGAAACAATGTCAACACAACATTACACATTTATTGACATAACCGATCACTCCGGTCTACGTGGCACTTACACGAAAATAGGCATATTTTGAGTCACGCATCAAGAGTAAATCATCATCAATTAATTAAGACGGTGTATTACTTTCATATTTAAGAATATTGTGAGGTAATTAGATACTTCGATTATTTTGTTCAGACCCAGCTACAGGGCCGTAATTGCCCTAATAGCAGCGCGCATAGCAGGCGCCTCGTTGCCCAGCCACAGGGTCGTAATGACCCGAATAGCAGCGCGCATCGCAGGCGCCTCGTTGCCCAGCCACAGGGCCGTAATGACCCTAATAGCAGCGCACAGCAATAGAAGTGCGCTTTCAGGGGGCGGGGCTTCGACAGAGAACTGAGGAGACAACTTCTCTTGATAGTTCAGTAGAACCCTCAGTAGGAACTTTATATCACGATCCACAGGACTTTTCCTCCAAAGGTAGGCTCCCTTATAATAATAATAATAATAATAATACTAATACTAATAATAATAAGTGATAGACCGACTATAGTGGACACGGGCTGAAAGACAAACAGCTCAGATCTCAGATGCTGTGTTCACACTTTTTATTATTCTGACTTCTCGGTTAGTGTCGTAATATTTCTGTAGTACGCAGCTCACATTAGGCCCGCAGAACATAAAAGCGTGGATCCGATGGTTCCCATAATGGTTAAGTTGGACGACATTTATGTTCTTTAATAGTTTATCACATTTATGATATGAAGTGAAGTGAAGAGTAAATGTGCCCTGGAAAACAACTGTACCATCATGGAGGCCTGGGCTTATTATGGGCTTATTATGTGGCATTTTCTCCTATATATATAGATATATACAGTATATATCTATATATATATATATATATGTGTGTCACTTTGAGTCAGAAGCAGGATTATCTTTTTAAATTCACTTCAACAACATGTCCTATAGTGTGATCTATTAACCACACATGTAGTGGAATGTAACGCAGCAGATGGGAAACCTCAGGTGATCTCCAATAGAGTGGTCAATTATTAATAGTCTATTCCTCACTATATATTATTATTATAATTATTATTGTTATAATTATTATAATTATTATTGTTATAATAATAATAATAATAATAATAATAATATTTATTATTATTATTATTATTAATAATAATAATAATAATAATAATAATAATACTAATAATATTATTATTATTATTATTTTATTATTTTTGTCAAGGAAATCGACCCTCGTCTAACATGGGTGTTGAAGGAGGAATCCGGTGTGTCAAGTTCCTGCTATTCTTTTTCAACTTCATCTTCTGGGTAAGTAAGCCAACATATGACCTAAGCCAACATGTGACAGCTTTTGGTTGTTCTGCACCGACAAACATCCAGAATCCACACTGAGAGGAACATATTCCTCTAAATCAAGACCCTTGCAGCCTTTAGTGACTCTGCGTCTTATATTTAGTATCTATATTTTATTTAATATTTTACATTGTTTCTGTATTTATTGTCACTACCTTGAATGGCCATGTGTTTGAATTACTTTGACAGTTCACAGAGATGTTGCTCAGAGTTCAGAGGAATGCACTCGTGGTTGTGATGACTAAGAGGATGACGATGGAGATCTAACTGTGATAATCATAAGAATTAGAGAAGTGTTTTAAGTGGTACCGCTGGACAGAGCAGGAGGAAGGAAACTAACTTCCTCACTGAGGGACAAACGGTTTCTCTACGGTGAGGCCACTAGGTGTTAGGTGACGTGCAGGCGATTAGCAAATAGAGAACATAGAGAGAGCAACACATACAACCTGACATACCACTATGTCTCACTATCTATTTATTTACGTAATGATTCCTGCAAGCAAACACTGGTTTCAACCACCCCTCCCAATGAACTCGTTAAAACATGTCAGTTAGTGAGTTGTCTCGCTGTATTCATTTTTTTTATGAACTTAATGAACCACAATTGTCATTGTGTCATTTGATAAGATAAGATACGATAACATAAAACAAGGACATTTTTGTGCCAGAGGTTGCATAGCAATAATAAACAATAGAATAATACAAATAAAATAACAAATTTACAAATGTACAGTGAGTCTAAGCCCAAGAGAAATCTAAAAATCTAAAAATCTAGGTAAGATCATTTAGGTCATCTAGGTCATTTGGATGCCGTGTGTGTGGATGTGGGTGATGACGCATAGAACTCTGTGGAAATAATGGGAGAACCGGCATCTTGTGACCACATTTCAAAGTGTAAGCTGGTCACATGACGCATTTTATCTCACCCACAGACACAGTGTGGCTGTTAATGTCAGACACATAGTTTTACGCCACGTTAATCATCATAAGCAACAGTTAGGCCCAAACACAATAGATTTTCTCAACATATGTGGAAAGAAACACAGCTAAATAAAATTCATTTATTGATTTACGTTTTTTTTAAATGTCGCGATCGCTCCTCACTGAGTCACTGTGTCATGTTTGTGGTCGTTTGTGGCCTCCTGCTTCTGCTTGAACGCTTTCCTGTGGAGAGCAGCCACCTGTTTAAGTCTTGCTCAAATATTGACATTGGTGTAGACCTCCCCATAAAGCATCGTCCCCGGAGTAGGAGCAGGGAGGAGGAAAAGATGCTACCAGATTGGGTGACAGCGCGACGCTTCCTTCATGTCTCAGCATTGCTTGTGTTTGCACAATTACCACGGATCTTAGAACACACCCACGCACTGAAGGAACAGGACATAACCATATACTTCTTGGAATGTGCAGTATATGATTGCGAAGTGACCATGAACCTGGTCATTTATTAGGTTACAAATATTTATCAATACTTCAACCATCAACGTGCATGTGGACAGACCAGTTTGGTCGGTCAGTTTTGGTTTCCTTTTCTCATTTTATTTAAGGGTTCTAGACTAAAGTCGAATCACCTTGACAGACGAAACCAAAGACAATGAAGACATGTTCTGTTTATCATGTGAAGTCTTGTTAATGAGCTGCATTTAATTCTATCAAAATACCATAACATGATCACTCCTTAGCTAACGTTGTGCTTCACAGCTGACAGCAATGACAGAAATGAGCCTGAGCCTGAGCCTGCAGGGTCTGAGAAGGCACACTCAGAATGGACGTTCTCAGAATACAGAATGTCTGTACCAAACAAACATGTTTTCTTACGCCTGGAGAGAAAAACGGTGTCGGCCATCAGGGCATCGCTGCAGCGCGACAGAACTATAAATTCTAACTATAAAAAGTTATAAATGGTGTTGACATAATGACCCTCTAAACTGTCCCCCCGGTCTCTCTGCAGATATGTGGCCTGGCGCTGATTGTCTTGGGCATCCTGGTGCAAGTGACCATCCACAGATCCCTGGCCATCAAGGACGCCACGGCCTCCATCATCCCCATCGTGCTCATCTCAGTGGGCGTCGTCATCTTCTTCATCGCCTTCTTCGGCTGCTGCGGCGCTTGGAAGGAGAACTACTGCATGGTCACCACGGTAGGCGGCTGGACCCGAGGGGGGTTTCCTGTGTTCATCCAATTCCTTGTTAATTAAGGGAGTCGTTTCTTCCCTTTGAGACTGTAACTAAGGGCGATACAAATACAATTGACTTGACTTGACTTGACTATTCCTCCCCAGTTTGCTGTCCTCTTGTTACTCATCATCGTGGTGGAGATTGGCGCCGCCATTGCTGGCTACATGTTCCGGGGTCAGGTGAGTGCACCTCGTCGACGCGGATAAAAAACTAAAGTGTTGCGAGGCTGACTGACCTTCACCTCTCCATTGTTGTCCTCTCCCGTTCAGATTAAGAGGGTGGTGGCGGACAGCCTGACCGAGATGATGGACCAGTACAACGTGACCGAGGAAGTCAAGCTGGCCGTGGACCACATGCAGGAGGATGTGAGTCTAGTGCAAACCACCCGCTGTTTACTGAGCTTAACAACACCCTCGCACAACATCGACGTCCGGCTATTTGTTGTGCGAAGACGTTGTATATTCCCTGCCCTGTGTGTTGACATTAGTTGCTCATGCTCGCCTCAGGATTAGGAGTGTCAGTTTCACTTCATTTTGCTTTCGCGTAATCGACAGTGATCATTGACCGGTAACTAACCGGTGACGTTTTAAGAAAAAGAACACTAATTGACATGACAAAGCCGTTTCTATGGTTAGATGTGCGTTCTATAGGTTGAGAATCGGCAAGACCAACAGAGACAGACTTTTAACTAACTGGTTGTAGATCTAATGATATTTCATTACATTACTACACGTGTGTGTGTATGCTAAATAAATGATCCCATAGACTGACATGCTTAACCGGTCAAAACGTTTGAGTCTGGGTATTGAACCTGTGTTGTAAAGCCCGGGTCCTGGGCAGGTTGGAGACACACAAGGTTGTTTCGTGGGTGGGGCCAGAATCTTCCATTTAATATCTCGACAGTGACATACAGTACATCACGTTATATGTGATATATGTTCTATTCGGCTTATACACTGTACATTTATTATTCTATTGTTTTTATTCAATACCATTTCCAACGTATTTCTTACCTATACTGTTTTTCTATTAGGCTTATGAACTGTACATTTATGATTCTATTGTTCTTATTTTATCTTATTTTATAGCATGTCTTGTGGTTATTCAATGATCAAATAGTCTATATACAATAACCACATTGTAAAGCCTATTGTATGTATACTCCTGTATACAAAATGAGGTTCTTGATTCATAATCATCAATAATGTGGATATAATGTCCATGGAAAGACAACACGAATGCAATATCACAATATTACGATATCTAGTCTCATCTCAAAATATCCATATAATATCTATATATTGCCCAGCCCAAAGATGTTGAGACCATGCCTGAGGTTGACATAAAACTAATAATAATTAATGCTATAATTAGGGATGCACCTATGCCGATACCAGTATCCAGTATCCGGTCCGATACTGTGCTCATGTACTCGTACTCGTACTCATTAAACTACTCCGATACAACCGCACCCGATACCACTTTGGCAACGCAACGTTAACCTTGTAATATTCTTAGCCAAGGAATATTGAAATAAAGAGATGCAACTGAGTTGGCGTTTATGGATGTTTAATAGCAACTGCGCCTGGTACCGAGTATCCGACTGACTACATAATAATCCTATCCCTGGTGTAATACACCACCTCACCTATAGGTGGCGCCTGGCGCATGCCTTGTATATTACAAACCTCATATCGGTTTGTAATATAAAAGTACTCATATCGGTATTCGGTATCGGCAGGTACCCAAATGTAAGTACTTGTACTTGTACTTGGTCTGAAAAATCGGTGTATCGGTATTGGTGCATCCCTAGCTATAATAATTGTAATGTTATAATAATTGATGTTTTCAACTCACAAGTGAGCGGCCAATTGTCCGTAGGGCCGTAGAACTGTCACCGCTGATATCGTTATGATAAGTTATGATATAATATAACTTTTCAACACTTGATTGAGTACAGCTGATGTCGATGTTCCTCTGTGGTCCTGAACTTGTTATCAGATGAAATGCTGCGGCCTGAACAACGCGTCTGACTGGGAGAACTACGCGGCCGACAAAGACTCGGTTCCGGACTCCTGCTGCGTGAACATCACCAGGGGCTGCGGAGCCGGAACCATGACAGACAGCATCAAAGTCCACCAGCAGGTAAACACCCAGACGGGCTCTGGTTTGGACTCTCCCCGTGGAAGTCAACATAAGATATTATATTGAGATATTTAATTTGTATTTCGAGTTAACAAGTATTGTGAACACTATTTGCCACACGACGCAATATAGAAATGTAAACAAAATAAATATTACACAATATTACAGTAGTACGTAGTTGAGAAACCTTTTTCCTTTCCTTACCCAGGGCTGCCACACCGCAGTGGAGGAATTACTCATGAAGAATCTCACATGGATTATTGTTGCTGCTGTTGTTATTGCTGTAATACAGGTACGTACAGTCAGATGTAGGTCAGGAGGTAAGAGTGGTTGTCTGGCAACAGGAAGGTTACTGGTTTGATCCCCGGGCCCTGCGTCGCCAAGTGTTGACGTGTCCCTGAGCAAGACACCACCTAACCCTAACTGCTTCTGACGTGTTGGTTGTTACCTTGCATGGTTGGCACCACCGTCAGTGTATGAATAGATTTGGATAAAAGCGCTATATCAATGTAATCCATTTTTATCAACAAATGTATTCTGAACGGCGTGTATCTTAGCCAGTTTATCATGCAGAGCGGTAAATGAAAGACCTCGTGTTCTTGCGGTTGTTTGTGCTACTTGCAGATCATGGGCATCCTGTTCTCATGCTTGCTGATGAAGGGAATCCGCAACGGCTACGAGGTCATGTGATGACGGCAGAACACTGTAGCCTGAGTAGCAGCTACCTGCTCAGGTGTCAGTCGCTCCGGGAGGCTGCGCTCTACACAGCTCCATATTTACCCCCACGTTTCTAGCGCTACCATAGAACAGCCTTATGTAGAACAATACTGTTTATGAGCTGTAATTATAGGATTTGTTGAAGAATAATCACGTCATTAGAACACAACACATATCCACGGCAACATGCGTATTTAGGGATTCTAAAACTAAGCGGTTCGTTTTTTGTATTTTGGTTTTCTTTCTAACTCACAATAATACTATTCCAGTTGTTATGATTGTATAAATACGTGTAAAAAACCAAACCAGAAGCCCAGTCCTTCTTTGTCCCACACACACACCCAAGTTTATTTAGGAGACACATTTTGTTTCAATGCACTTCAGAAAACAAACAAAAATACACAATATATCTATATACAGTATATCTATAGATCTATAGATATATATGGCAACTATCTGAAATATATAAACTATATTTCAAATGAATTGTGGCAGGTATGACGCAAGGAAGCAAGTTGTTTCCTCATTTCATAACGCAGCACACCGGACGTGAACCACTTCCTCTGTGTGAGATAAACATTCAACGGCTAAAGGACAGACTTAAAACCAGCTTGTTGCTTTTTCAGTGCAAATGTTTTCTGCTTAACAGAAGTAAGTTGCATGTAAAAACACTTCAATTCACGAGAGGCGATGCGTTGGCTTCTCCAAGCGATGACTATTGAATGTCTCCAATCATTTCAAAATATATTATTGTTTGGCTCCTCACCATTTTAGCTTTGTCCTTCATTTGGTTGGCTGCAGATGATAGTCAATAACTTTCTATTCTATCGTTAAACATTTAGCCCATGTTCTATACATTGTATTTTAACCCTAACACCAGAACATATTATGCAATAGAACATGAAAGGCATGGTAAACAAAGGAATATAAAGTATATATATATTTTAAAAAAAACATGTTCGTGCTTCAAATTAAACATGACAATTATATACACCCAGAGCAGAGCAGCGTGGTTTGTAACGGTCCGCGTTACTCCTGCTGAGGTACAATGTACTGGCTAGCTTGGAGCTACAGTAAGCAGTAGTTATCTCCACCTGTGTCAGTTAATCAATACATAGAAGGATGCGAACCACAACCACTGCAAATATTTGGTTGAAATTGTTTAAACATCATAATGTGTGCAGTCAGGGATAACGGATGTATGTTTTGTAATGAAACATTGTATGGTCTGTGTGTGGCCTGATATTCGTCAGAAGGCTGTTGACTGGAAGAGTATTCTGGAAGAGTCTTCTGGTCAGCGGCCACTGCGGCGCTGTGGGTAGTTGGCGGACAGTAGAACCATGCTGTGCAGGAGCAGCGAGCTCTCAGAGCCTAGGGGAGCGGACAGGAAGCGGACCGTGAAGATATGAGATATGAACAACAACAACAACAACATTGCAGACACATTATGGTGACGGGGTGAGGAATAGTGAAGCTAATAGATACCCTTTTAGGTACGAGGTGACCTGCAGCCACTGGGTCAAGCCACTCCCGACACTGGTCCACACTGAGAACTTCAGAGTTGAGTCCCCTGACATAACAGGCCTGAGGGAGGAGGGGGGGGGCGGGCTTAACTCTACAGAACATTTCTCCGTTCCGTGATGATCGATCGTGACGGAACATCACTCTCTACTTTGTCATGGGGCGACTGGGGCGGCGTCATGCATTAAATCTCCTGACCTGTTTTGAGCTCAGAGTCACTCAGCTGGTGGATTCCCAGTCTGACAAGGGCGCGGTCCAACCGGAGCAGTTCCTGGGCGTGCTTGTTGAGCCGTCGGCCAACCAGGAAGCCCGGGAGGCGTGGTGTCAGGAAGAGCAGGGGGCAGATGTGTCTCTGGTTGGCCACAAAGACAGCAAAGTGGAAAAATTAACGATTGGTTTACGAGAACATGGTGGCCTGGAGCAACCGTGCAAGTCCAAAGGACAAGTGTTTGCTTTCATTAATAAATGTGCCATATAAGGCGATTATTCTGGACAGTAAAAACTCAAGACAAGTCCAAGGGTCACCTACATAGTGAAAAGCACATTGTAAAAAATGACGCAGGCAACACAGAGCCCTTATCTGTGCAACCGAGGTACAGCCACAGAAAGCTGAATATCACCCTCCTAACAGTTCACTGGAGATGGCTGGAGAAAGGCTTTTAGCGGGGAATCAGTCCTGCCCCGTTTCCACGGGGGTCTAATGCAGATGAACTCCAGGACAGTTCATCGCCTCGTGAATGAATAAAGCTTGAATTTAGCATTGAACTCTTCCACGGTAGTCCACATGAATAAGTCTGAATTGAATATGCGGAAACAATATTTTCCACACAAACTTATTTATTGCATTGCAACCGTCCGCTGTTGAATGGAGACGGTTCAGGGTCACATGGAGGACGGACCACTGACCTGTGCTCCGTCGTCATCCCACTTCACACCCAGCGGGGGTCCGGAGAACAGCTCCCGCACCGCGCTGACGTCGGCCGCTTTGGGGTGCGCGCCATTCTGCACCTGCAACATGCACATTAACGGGCCCCCACCCCACCCCCATTAGACCACCAGGTTAGCCATTACAAGCCATTTCAAAATTGT
Source organism: Coryphaenoides rupestris (assembly GCA_002895965.2). Classification (NCBI taxonomy): domain Eukaryota; kingdom Metazoa; phylum Chordata; class Actinopteri; order Gadiformes; family Macrouridae; genus Coryphaenoides; species Coryphaenoides rupestris. The sequence goes on from PIJE02000053.1 coordinate 741,506, forward strand.
CGTGCAAAAATTGTGTGACAGTGACATCACAGGCGGGCGTGTCGTGTCGCGTGTAGTTCATTGGGTTAGGCTGGACGACGGATCTAGTCATCGTACATCTGGGTGACACCCCCCCCCCGACACAATGAACATTTTAGTCACATGAACAATTTAGACGGCTTGCAATTTTATGTTACTTTTATTGTTACTACTTGTATTGTTAGTTATTCTTATTCTGTTGTTTTTATTCTTAATCTTATTCTTTATCCCCTTTCATGACTGAATGTCTCTGATTACAACCAGAAAGCATCCACATCATTAAAGCTACATGCTATGTGTGTCATGACGAAACAAAACAAAACGTCACTTGCGTTCGTGCACAGCTTCTTCAGGCGACTCTGCAGGGGGGCCCTCTGGGAGCCGGGAGCCTGTGATGTCCTGGAGGCCCCGGAGCACGGCCCCCGCGCTCTGGACTCGCTGGGCGTGGTAGACGCCGCGGAACTCCACCTGCTGCTGCGGCGTCAGAAGTACGGCACCAGGAGCTGGCGGGGGAAATAGTACCTGGTGGTGAAGAGGACAGCGTGCGAGGTTAGACGAAGACGGTGGCAAGTGGCAACGATTGAGTCAGCGCTCAGCCACATACTAAAATAAAGATAAATTATGGTTTGATTAAAGGACAAAGATCTATTATATAGATTTCATGGTGTGGAACTTTAGACAAATTCCGCAGTGACTTAAGTAACGGTAAGAGATCCTGGTTTTAGAGTTGGAGGCTGGGAAATTGGTGGGATATAAAAAGGGGGATGAGTGCCCCCTACTGGCCCCCCAACGCAAAGACAGACATTTGTACTGGAGACCTTTCAGACGTGTATAGTAAACTTACATCAGGACAAAAACCAGGTAATTGGCGAAGGGTGGGATGGATATCAGCACGATGGGAAAAGCTTTAATCATGTCTCTGCGGACCTGAAAGAAAGAAAGTTGAATGTTAGTTAGTTGTGCGACCATAAGGTTTTTTGAAACTTAATACGATTGTAAAACCATTTCAAATGCGTAACTAATTATTAGGACTATGTTGTCATCGGGTCTCCTACACAAGCAAATTACACTGAAGGCCATAATTCAGATGTCAGCAGGTAGACGTCATCTTATTCAAGGAGGCCAACAGGTAGACTATAAACATTGGGAATCAAACCCAGAACCCATCTTCTGGCCCAGAAGATCAAAGCGACTTACAAATCTACACAACCACACAATCTATTTCTCTCTTGTTTACTCAAAGATCAAATGACAATACTGCAGTCATAAAATGTTCAATACTGGGTGATGATGAAATTTAAAGATCAACCACCAACACCCAGAGCTGACCTACCAGCCCCAGAGCTGACTTACAGGCCCTAGAGCTGACCTACAAGCCCTAGAGCTGACCAACCGGCCCCAGAGCTGACCTACCTGCCTCAGCTTCTCCATGTCTCGGTAGGGCATGTTCTGCAGCGTCACTTTCCCTGTGAGCAAACTGCCTTGTATCCTGGTCACCTCCTTGACGTCTGCGAAGAGCATTTTACATCCTAATAATGGGAGACATTTTTTATAAACAATGCAGGTGGTTAAGGTGTTATAAAAAATATTATTAGATTATACATGCATTTATGTGGAACAAGTATTCACATTGCCAATACAGCTCAGGTCTACCTTCCTTAAAAGTGTGATAGAGTTTGTAAAATCTGGGAAACCTCCTCTTGAGGAACTGCTCATATTTGCTCTTCACCAGCTGGAGCCTTGAGGACACATGTCGACCAGAGGACAAGTGTCTGCAGAGGGACAACCTGCACAACAACAACAACAACAATAATCATCACAACAGTAGGTAATGCAGAATAATGTGCCGGTTTCCATATCACATAAGACACATTATTACAACAAGGCAGAGGTGGCAAAAGTACACACATCCTTTACTTAAGTAGAAGTAGATACTTGTGTAAAAAAACGACTCTGGTAAAAGTACTGATTCTAATTCTTTACTTGAGTAAAAAAGTGAAAAGTACACACTCTGAAATGTACTAAAGTACAAAAGTAAAAAGTAGCCATTTTAATTGTTAAAATAATTAACTTAACGTGAATATTAACGTGTGGCTCCAATGCAGAACATCAGCTTTCAGTGCCAGCAACAGAACTGGAAGCTTTTGACACTTTTGTCATAATGATGTTTACTGACACATGGTAGTTCACACACACACACACACACACACACACACACACACACACACACACACACACACACACACACCCCTGTGTGTGTGTGTGTGTGTGTGTGTTGGGCTCTTGTTACGTCTGACGTCACATAAATACTGAAGTAAAGCACAGATGTCTGAAAAATGTAACGTACAAGTAACGTAAAGGTATTTGTACTTCATTACTTCCTGCCACTGCCACAAGGCGCACAGGGGGTCGAATAATGAGAATAATGAGTGAATAATGTGTTCACCTTGACTGGACAGCAGCGTTACTATTAGTACATAAATAATATCTGGCTGTTTCACAGACGGTGCTGTGGAACAGGGTGGGTCTTGTCGTGGCAGTAAACCCGACCACACGGAGCTGAACGACGCCGAGGTTGTGAGGAGGGCCAGGGAAGAAGGCCGAGTAGACGTGGTCTTAGCCGGCACTGTGTCTCAGGAGGGCTGCTGTCGGGTTGTCAGTGAGATCCTCAAGTGCATCCTCTACCAGAGACAGCAGTTGCCCATGACCTATGATCAACTTGTCTATTCTCAGAAAAAGGAGCATGGTTCGATTCAGGTGAGTCTGCTCCATAGCGCGCCCATTGGCCACCCAGTCTCTTCAACACGTCAATGGGAAATGCATAAATGAGAGAAATGCAATGTATTAACCTGAAGGCTTTACCTTTACCTTCACCTTCTATAGGATGAGGAGGTGGTGAGCTGGAGGTCGGCGCAGACAACAGACTCTGACCGACGAAAGTGTCTCCGCACCCTGGGGGAGCTCGAGGAGGTGTTCCAGCACCTGGAGCAGTTGTTCTCCCTCAGCCTGGTGCCCCGGGTTCTGCTTCTACTGGGCGGCTCCCTCATCTTGCCCAAAGAGTTGTACGAGATCGACATGGAGGCGCTGGTGCTGGCCGCCTGTAATATCCTCTAATCTCTGAAAGGATGGACGGACAGCTGTGTAACCTTTAGGTTGGCTTTTACTGAACACTAGTCAGGGCAGTACAATGAGCATGACATTCACCAGCCTACCACCACGCTATACTACACAGTGCTTCACTTTACATGGTACTTAAATACCTATGCTGCCACCTAGGGGCAGAACGTAGATAACATTTCCCAACTACTACATTCCTCCCCCCTTAAGCTTTGTGCTTCTTCCAGTGAACACAAACACTAACATAATATACATCTTGCGAAGTAAATAATTTTTAAAACAAATTTGAGCAACTATAATTACCCACATGCCATAAACTCTTATTTAACCATGACACTGAACTAAAAGTAGACTGACAATTATAAAAGTAGACTGTCAATTATTTTTCTCTTAACTAAGACACAGAGTAACCATCAATTTCACAATCACATTTTTATTATTATTTATTTTTTTTTTTACAATTCATTCAACACTCAAAGTCCTTCAAATAACTTGGCTTGGCCACACTTCTTTGCGACCGTCGTGCCGGTGTGGCCTGCTGTTGTGACTGTACTGGCATGCCTGGAGGTGGGCTGTCAGTCACGGATGACCTTGCATTGTCAGGAGCAGGTTCTGTACAGTCCTGCGTGTTTCCCTCTGGAACACCGCTGTTTCCCACAGGAATGGAATGCTCTGACGCTGCAAAAGCTGCTGATGTCCCCCGTCCCAGGGTTTCCACGATCTTTGGTTCAATCCAGTCCTTGTCCTCAGATCTGACCAGTATCTGGTCGACATGTCTGCGAACAATGCTGCCATCTCCCAGCATGACCTTATAGGAGACAGGACCCGTGCTTTTGGTTATGACCCCGGGAATCCACTTAGGTCCATGACTGAAGTTTTTTGTGATCACTGCGTCTCCCTCCTGGAAGCTCCTCTCTGAAACTTGCTTGTCATGATGTTTCTTTTGGATGCTTTGTTTTCGTTCCACCCTTTTTCGGCGGTCTGGATGAATTTGGTCTAGTGTTGATCTTAACCTCCTGCCTTGCAACATTTCAGCAGGTGACAGCCCGGTGGTGGACTGTGGTGTAATGCGATAGCTAAACAGCACTCTTGACACCTTAGTGTTGAGGTTCCCGTCACCTGCCTTCTTCATCATTGACTTGAATGTCTGGACTGCGCGCTCCGCACAGCCATTGGATGAAGCATGATAGGGGGCAGAGGTGATGTGCTCGATGCCGTTTTTCAGCATAAATTCTTTAAATTCTGCACTCACAAAACATGAGCCATTATCGGACACAATTGTCTCTGGTAGTCCCTGATTGCTAAAGCTCTTCCGTAGACATTCAATAGTGATGGCTGAAGTCGAGGCTGTTAACGGGTAAGCATCCATCCATTTTGAATACGCGTCCATTAGGATCAAAAACATGTGTCCCATAAAAGGCCCTGCATAATCAATGTGTAGCCTTTGCCACGGTTTGCTTGGCCACTCCCATGGGTGAAGTGGTGCTGGGGGTGGCGAGTTACGGTGTTCTTGGCATGTGACACATCTTTTTACTACAGCCTCAATGTCTGCATCTAACTTTGGCCACCAGAAGTAGCTTCGCCCCAAAGCTTTCATTCTTGTGATGCCAATGTGACCGTGATGTAGCTGCTGTAACAAGGCGTCCCGTCCTGGCGGTGGCACTACAGCACGTGAGCCCCACAGTACGCATCCATCATGCACACTTAACTCTGTTTTCCTAACAGCATAGGGCTGGAAAGCTGGGTCTGGGTCATGTGGCGGCCAACCATGTTGGACGAACTCTGTCACTCTGGACAACACAGGGTCTCTGCTTGTCCATTTCCTCATTTCCGCTGCTGAGACGAGGGTCACATTCTCCATCATCAGCACTCGTTCCTCTTGCTCTCTCTTGGTGGACTGATGAAGCAGAGGGAGTCGGCTCAGAGCATCTGCGTTGCCGTGGTGTTTCCCTGGCTTGTAAACAATCTCGTACTCATATGCTGTCAAGGTAACTGCCCAACGCTGAATACGAGGAGATGCCATTTGAGGCACGGCTTTCATCTCATTGAAGAGAGACAGTAAGGGTTTGTGGTCAGTGCAAATGACAAACTTCCTTCCATATATATATTTATGAAAGCGCCGAATGCCAAACATCACCGCCAGACCTTCCTTGTCCAGTTGTGAGTAGTTTGATTCAGCCGACGTCAATGTCCGTGACATGAAGCTGATGGGTCTCTCCTGTCCATCTGGCAAGCGATGCGACAACACCGCACCCACTCCATACGGAGAAGCGTCGCAGGACAGGATCAGATCCTTTTGGCTGTCATAGTGCACTAACACATCAGATGACTGCATGAGTCGCTTAGACTCCTCAAAAGCTCTCACTTGTTCCGCCTCCCATCTCCATTTGGTTTCTTTTCTTAACAGTTCATGTAATGGAGATAACAATGTTGACAGGTTTGGCAGGAACCTGTTGTAGTAGTTGAGCAGGCCTAAGTATGCTCTCAGTTCCGTTAAATTGGTCGGTGCTGGTGCTTTCTGGATGGCACTGACCTTATGTGGTAGAGGATGTAGTCCAGAGGCGTCCACCTTATGTCCTAGGAACTCTGCTTCCTGTTCCAAGAACGCACATTTGTTGCGTTTTAGGCGAAGGCCCGCTTCCTGGAGCCGAGTCAACACCTGGTTCAGTGTTGTCAGGTGATCTTGGTCGCTCCGGCCCGTTAGCAAAATGTCGTCCAGATAGACAGCCACATTTTGGATGCCCGCCAGCAGACTCTCCATCATTCTCTGGAAAATTGCCGGGCTGGAGGAGACCCCAAATGGAAGACGATTCACCTGGAACAGACCTAGGTGCGTGTTTATAGTGACATATGGCTTGGATGCTTCATCAAGTGTCACTTGTTGATACGCATGGCTCATGTCCAGTTTACTGAACTTGTCCCCACCTGACAGTTTCTCAAACAAGTCCTCCAATTTCGGTATTGGATACTGCTCAAGCTTCGACACCAGGTTGACTGTGACTTTGTAGTCTCCACAGATGCGCACCGAATTATCAGGCTTTAACACAGGCACGATCGGTGCTGCCCACTCCGAGAATTTCACTGGCTCAATAATTCCCTGGTTTGTGAGTCTCTCTAACTCAATCTCCACCTTCTTTCTCATGGCATAGGGGACTGGCCTAGGTTTATAGAATTTTGGAGCCACGCCTTTGTTGATATATATTTTTGCTGGTGGGCCTACCCAGGTTCCCAGTTCCTCCTTGAAAACATCCTCATGTTGCCTGAGCACATCCTGTAATGTCCGTTGTGGCTGCTCTATTTTATTCACAAAAACACAGTTCATTCCCAGCTCTTTGATCCATCCCCTGCCTAACAGGTTGGGCCCTGTGCCTGCTACGACCACTACTGGTAGCTGTTTGACTTGGTCTTTGTACTTTACGGTGACTTCTGTCGCTCCAAGTGTAGGTACTTTTTCACCTGTATATGTTTTCAGAGTCATCGAGCAATCCTGCAGCTCTTGTGTGCGCCCTGCTGTCCATAACTTGGCATATTCAGTCTTTGACACAATTGTCACACTGCAGCCAGTATCCACTTCGAATTCAACAATGTTCTCATTTATGTTAAGCTGGGTGGTAATGGGGTCTACTTTCCTTATCTTGGACTTTGCTAGATGGTAAATAGTGAACACCTCTTCATCACTTGACACCTCCTCGGAAGATTCCCTTATGTGATGGGCAGACTGCTTTCTATCATTTCTGAAACTCTTTTGCTTGTGCTTCCCTCCCCCCTTAAGCTGCTGCTGGTCTGGAGACGAGGATTTGCACATTCTCTTCACATGTCCGGTTTTACCACAGCCATGGCACTTTTCATTTAGAAAGCGACAGTCTCTTGCCATATGTTCACCCCCACACCTATAACATGTTAACAAAGTTTTTTTTTCTTGCCACTTAGGCGTTGCCTTCACCTTGTATACTGCCCCTTGGGATGCAGTTTTACTCACGGTACTGTCCAGCGTTTTCGGCCGCAGTTGCAGGTCCCGCACATCCTTATTTGCAGTCTCCATGGCTTGCGTGATTTTCAGGGCTTTCTCAAACGTCAGCTCAGGCTCCGCCAACAATCTCCTCTGCATGCGATCATCTGCTATGCCCCAAACAAGCATGTCGCGTAGCATCTCTGTCAACTTATCTCCATCGTTGCAATGTTGAGCGAGCTCTCGTAGCACTGCCACGTATTCCGTCACATTTTCATTCGCTGCTCTAGTCCTCGAATACAATTTAAATCGTTGAACTATCTCGCTGGGCTTCGGGTTATAATGTGACTGAAGCAGTGCCGTCAAGTCGGCATATGATTTAACACCAGGTTTGTCTGGGCTTAACAAGCTTCTCATCAAACTGTATGTCCGACTGCCTACAGAGCTTAACAATATTGCCCGCTTCCTTGCTTCATCTGCAATCCCATTTGCAATGAAAAAATGGTCCAACACTTCAACGTATTCCTCCCAAGTTTGGGCGTTACTGTCAAAAGCAGTGAGTGTTCCTACCATCATAGTAGCCATCTCCACGTTTCGGTTAGCGTTAGCTTCTTCGTCGTCTGACATTAGCCGAGTCTCCGCGATTTATCACTCAGGTTGTTCGACTTTTTTTTTCAACTTCTTCTGAGCTCACCATTTTCCTCGTCGCCAAATGTAATATCCTCTAATCTCTGAAAGGATGGACGGACAGCTGTGTAACCTTTAGGTTGGCTTTTACTGAACACTAGTCAGGGCAGTACAATGAGCATGACATTCACCAGCCTACCACCACGCTATACTACCCAGTGCTTCACTTTACATGGTACTTAAATACCTATGCTGCCACCTAGGGGCAGAACGTAGATAACATTTCCCAACTACTACAATATATTTAAAAAAAACAATTCTCTTTTCTCTTCTTGCTATTTTATCTTTTTTGCCTACTTTTTTTTATTGTAAATGTGACAATAAAAGATATATATTTTTAGATTTTCATTATTATTTATAAACCCACACTACAGCGTTTCAGAAACCCACGTGACATATAACGGACGTGCTTTGGCGCCGCCTAGTGGTCGTCTGCGCACCTGTCTGTCAAACAACATGGCGCTACTACCATCAATACTACCGCCGCGTAAAATAGTTCCTGGCGGTCTTAAAAAATAACTGTTGGTAAGAAAGCGAACATAAATTGAAATACACATTTCTTGAAGGTATTTTGGGTCATGGTGAATACGACACATGTGTGAACATCGGGAAATAACCAAGTAAAAAAAGATCGAGCGTATGAATGCTCTCAAGTGAAAAGTCTTTTAAAGTCATTGCGCGGGAATCGTTTTTGTTAAATCGCCGCAAGACTCGGGAGTGCTCAGTACGTTGCTGTGGGTAGTGAGTACTCCAGCATGTTATTAACGTACTATATATATATATATATATATAATAATGTTCATGTTAATGTTCATAACATTGTTTCTTCAGTAGAGATACTTTTGTAGTCCGAGAAAACGTCGAATGAATCTCCGTCCGTTTCGCGGGGTGAGACCAGCTGAACTCCGGGTGACCAGAAACCTTCCAACGTCTCTGTGTCTCTCTCTCTGTGTGTCTCTCTCTCTCTCTGTGTCTCTCTCCAGGTTAAAGACTGTGTACAGATGTACAGCCACGGGGATAATGTGCACCACCATGCAAAGGAAGACCCTGGTACGTGTGGAACAACGTGTATATTTTGCTAAATGTATAAATTGGTTAAACACTACCTCATCTCCTCTCATCATCATGTGCAATATTCTTAATGTCATGTCCAATAATATTACACTTCATTTATGCCAAATTGTTTTCGCCGTCTGAATATCTTATCTTTCCTACATATTTTTGTACATTTTAACTGTAAATTTGTAAATCCGTTAGTTTATTTTAATCATTGTTTTCCATATTGTTTTATTGTACTGTATCGCTATGTAGCCTGGCACAAGAATTTCCTTCGGGATTAATAAAGTTGTATTCTATTCTAAACCATTCAATTAAAAACTTTGTCCGGATAGGTTCTGTGCTGCCCGTATCCAACAGTTTAAGACCTTATTTTGCAAGATATTAAGTTAAAGTTGCGTGATGGCTTTGGAAGTGACAAGGGTCAATTAGAGAAATGTGTTTGTTACCATGGCGCCACCACTAGGGGGCGTGTCTGACTTCCCCTCTCTATTCATTGGCTTCTTGTATGTATTTTTATATTTTGCAGACGAGAAGGAGGAGCCAGAGCAACTCATGCAATGTCCGTATGATAAGAATCACATGTTCCGGCCCGGCCGATTCCCTTACCACATCATAAAGTGCAGGAAGGTAGCACGAAGGAGCGGAGCACAACATTGTTCTTCGTCTGAATGCTTCACGTGGGCTTGCGTGATCACGTCAATTGCTCCCTTTCACAGAATCACCCCGAACTGGCGAGCGAGTTGAAATCGTGCCCGTTCAACGCCCGCCACCTGTTCCTGCCCAACGACATGCCCAAGCACATCGCCACCTGCGCCGACCGCAAGTCCTTCTGCCCGGACGAACGTGAGCCCCGTTGCGCGATGGCTCGACGTTGATGCGTTGATAACGAACTTCGCCGCTTCGAGACTTTCATCTGTAAACTGCTTTGGTTTGCAGAGGAGAATGCGGACGTGCAACGCAAGTGGCAGGTCCCGGTGAGCAGCTGGACCAGCCCTCCGATGAGTGAGGACTGGGATAAAGGTAAAGGTCATCTCGCGGGTCACGCTCAGGACCACTATGTGGTCATGTTGACTGGTCTGTCCCACTGCTCTTCGGTTGTTTGGCTTTGAGTCAGAACCCTTCGTGTTCTGATCTTCAGATTATTTTTTGTAATATTGTGTGGGCTTAAAGTGGGAATCTTGAAGATTTTCCCGTTTATTTATCACCACACGAGTTTAACCTGTGGTCCACCGATGAAAGCCCTCGCGTTTGCCGTATCTTTTTAATATTACGTACCGGATATGTAGAGTCTGGGTGATCTGTGGACAACTTTACCGTGGGAAGATGGCTAATCGTTAGTTCCCCTCTCCCCCTGGTTTGCCTTTCAGAAGCGGACAATTCTGCCGTTCCTTTTGTGTGGGGGGAGACGCCGAGCACCTCCCTCCTGTAAGTGTCTGACCTCATCGCTCACGATGCCATACGATGTTGCGTGGTCATAATGTTGTCGCAATGATGAGAGTTGGGAGCTCAGCCTACAGACTGACGCGCGTCTCGGTGAACAGTCAACATGCTAACCAACCCAAACATGCATGGATTTCACCACAGACTGAACACTTGAACCGAATTAACCAAATACTTCATACACACAGACTGTAGACTGGGTACCAAGTATTGATATTGTATGGTGAAAGAAAGTCTCAATATTTTCCTGCACCCCTAATTTAAACTAAACGTCTTTTTATTGTTTGGTTTTTTGTTTCCCCAGACCAGAGAGAAACGGCCTCACCAACGAGCAAGACGTCAGCAGTAGCATAAGAGCACCCAATGTGTTCCCCTGGTCCACAGACGAGGATTAAGTTCGAGATGCTATTGACCCAAATTTTATTTTTTCTATCTAACCCTGAACTACATGACACCCCTTGTGTCGTGTAGTTCAATTTATTGGTTCACTTTATTGTTGTGATGCTGAATATGTGGTTGCTTAGCATTTTGCTGTGTTTTTTTCTGTCTTGCAGAGATGTTTTTGTAGACTTATTCTTTTAAGAAGTTTGCCACCTCTTGTGTTCCAGTTTTACCACAGTTTTTGGGGTGGAGTGCAAAAATAAAGACTACTGTAATGTTGCCTAAACCCTCAATATAATTTTCCAATACCCCAGATTTACAAGAAATAACTGAAGTCTGAATACTTATCTGTTGATTAGATACTGAGATCAAAGCACTTTGCCTATTTAAATATGAATGGATTACAATTCCAGACTTTCTCCCCTGTAATATTTAACACCCGACTTAAACTTTAATTCTAACTTCATGTGGGCAAAGATATTAGAGCTGTAATTTGTCCTGCTGGCTCATTCAGTCTGTCATGGCCTTGTCAAGTCAGTCAGTTTACGTAGTCTTAGTCACCCCCATACAAGCAACACAACACACTACAGACGCCTGCCGAACACCAATAACATACATCAATTTCCCACCCATTCACCCATAGTCCTTTGTGTACTCTGTCACGTGGAATTATCCAATCACGTCAGAACGTGAACGCAATAGTTTCCCTGCCAAAAATCCAAAGCTGCCAATCAGAGGGCAGCTTTTGTTCACATGTGTGCCACAAGTTTCCTGACTCACGTACACACTCTGGGCTGGCACCCCTCAACCAGGAAGTGGCCAAAGTACACATTGTAAATGGGTGATTTACATTTTTAACAAGCTGGAAGAACAGTTGGCTGTCCACCACTTGGGGGCAGTGTGTAGTGGTTTACATGCTGTGCTCACACTGGGCTTTTAATTCATTCTTACAAAGGTTTTGGATTCATACATTATTTTGGTATGAATCTGGCACCCCTCTTCCCCCAGTAGCCTTGGACTACTGCAAAAATATTTCTAAAGTCATTTAATAAAAAGCTAATTCTTTAGTTTCCTTTTGAATTAGATACCCATCGTTCAGGAGTAGCTTTGCTGTTAAATGTTAGCTATTGTAAGTATTGATCAATATCTTGCAATGCAACAGGCCTATTTAAAAACAATCTGTTTTATCTTTCATTAATTTAAGTACCTGCATACAATTTTACACATTGCAACATTCATTTTCAACTGTCCCTGATAAATAGAGTACATTTTTTAATATGAATCTAATGTTGGGCTGTGAATGAAAAAACAAACCCATTTTGATCTCAATTAAAATGTGCGCACACATCACAATGACAATCACACCAGTTTCACCCTAAGGAAGCGCTCCTGTGACATTAGTCTGCCCCACGCTAAGTATACGAAGCACCCGAGTGTCAGTGGAGATGAAAGCTAATCCCCTGGGTACTGGCTGTCACAGCGGCGCGATGCTATGCTGCTGGTGAGACACACTCCGGCCAAGCCCCGGGCTGGCACACCTCTGGGGCCCACGGCCAGCCTCTGGGACCCACAACCAGCCGCCCGCATTGAAACCAAAGCCTTCCTGTCACACCTGGTTTGCATTTGTAACGCTCTCATATTCTCACAAACACTCTGGGTGCCATGCAGACACTCGTGTGTGTTTGTTTCTGCTATTGTGTGGCCTATGCCGTCTCCAGAGTGTATATAGTGTTGTATTTTTTTCATTTTGTATGAGATTGAACTCAAACCCATGCACCGCTATTCTCGTCTTGGATTTGATTTCACACACTTTGGATGCATTTTGTTCTGCTGTGGTCCCACATAACGACGCGCATAAATGTAATCAGAGTGATGGTGACTTTATCCAGTTACTCTCCCTGGATCTCACAGTGAAAGGTTGCCTTGTCCTCCAACTGTAGCGTGTAATGTTACCTCCAAGGCCATGGGTCACTCCCAGAGTCTCTCCTGCAACCCAAGTCCCGTTTTACTGCTGTGTGAGAGTATCCCTGTTGAAGCACAACTCATAGCTTGCAATGAGCAAAATATTATATCATTGTACAGTTTTCAAGATTTAGGAAGTTTAATTGTCACATACACATACAGGATGTGCAGTGAAATGAAAAACTCCCGCCCTTGTACAACGATCTGTGCAAATATCTGGAAAATACCTGAATCAGATCTCAATGTCTAACGAGACACGAGTGTGCAGGTGCGTTCCTAAATATACTTTGAAAATTGTATTCAAGTAACTTATCAAATATTACAACATGACTTCTTAGCCTAATAATTGTTTTAACCTGTGCAGGGAATGATCATTTCCACAACACAACTTTCTTTCTCACTGAAGAAACATTTGTTCATCAGGAAGTGACATTTGTTGGTCTGTACCAAACAAACAATGTTTTATGGCCTCTGGAGAAGAACATGTGTTGGCCGGCAGGGCATGTCTGCAACACTACTGTACTTCATTCATAATGGTTATCAATTTACATTTACACATTTAAAAAAGCCATATTGCAATTTAGATCATATTTAGATTCATTGTCGTATGAATAAAACAGGCTTTATCATGAATTGGGAGCTGCCTGGCCTGGTCGTTTGGCAAGACATAAATGCAAGTCATAGAAAACCGTGCGGTCTCCCTGTCAGCACGTGCACCTGTCCGTGCGCTCTATAAATACTCTCCTTTACAGCCCTGACTTCTAGCACCTTCCTCATAACGTTCACGCCGGCCGAGATGTGCCTCGTGCCCGGTGTGCCAGTGCGTGATCCTGCCCCGCCACGATGAAGTGGTCTGTGTTACGTGAGACCGCAAAGGGGATTCCACAGGCGTCTAAAAGGAGAGAGCGATGCATAGCTGGAAGAGCTGGAGGAGGGGAGCTGGTGTCTGGAGGAGCCGAACCCCATACGTTCCCACATGATGCCACCGTCCCTCTGGATACTATACTGCATGTTGGGTATGGGTGTGCGTATCTGGTAACCGGTCGCTTTGCTTCGCCGCTTGTCGTGAAACCCAAGAATGAGGATCACATGCGACACATACAACACTACTGATGACCCCAGAATTGATAAAACAATAGTCACTGGGTATATACGCAAGCAGTCATAATCTGGCCATATTATCAATGTATAAACACTTTTCACAAGGGTAAAGCCCACAGGTGTAGCTCATGACATTAACTATGGGTCTGTGTGATCGAGGTCTGACAAGTGCACCAGAATAGACACAACTAGTCTAGTAGATATACATTGATACCATGCTGGTGATCAATAAAACCCAACTAACGTTAAAAATGACAGGAACCGGAAGTTACTTTACCCTGCATCTACAGGAACAGGAAGTTACTTTACCCTGCATCTACAGGAACAGGAAGTTACTTTACCCTGCATCTACAGGAACAGGAAGTTACCATACCCTGCTACTGATGATCTGTGAAAAAGATTGTAATGTGTTCATCATCAATAAATGTTACAACGATAGCAAAAGTAAAATTGTTTATTCAGCATTTTATTCTGAAACACAAATGTAGCATAACAAATCTCTAGAATGTAAAAATCTAATGCCCAAGACACATCCGTGTGCAACGGGAACACTGAGAACTAACCATTAGCTGCTTCTCGAAAAAACTGCCAGACGTCCGCGTCACATGGGCCCGCTCGTGATGTCCGCCGGTGGGCTATCACCCCTGCCTGCCTGCCTGGTGACCGCGCAACAAATCATTCGGCGTCTTAAATGTCCAAGTGGTGGGTGGGAGACGACTCTGCTGGGAGCTGGGAACTCCAGCCATCTGAGTGTCTGCTCCACCTTTACCAAATAGTAAACAGCTGAGTCATGCGCCACTCAAAATGTCCGTACTAAATGTACTCAATGATGTTGTGTTCGAGACGCCTCCTCGGACACGACGACGGGGCAGTCGGAGCCTCGTCATCCATGTGCTTCCGTCCGTCTGTCGCACCGTAAACGCACGCAACCCTGAAGGCGAAGCTTCCGCAAGCCTTTCAATCGCCGTAAACGGGTTCCCTTTGGTCCACGTGGGTGTGTGTGTGGGGGGGGGGGTCAGTCTTCTGCTGCAACTCGACAGCTGCAGCATTTTGTCAGTTATGATCATATCATAAAAGATATCTTCTATTTTGTAACGCAAGAGACTGCTCTTTTTTTATATGTGCACACACCAATTGTATGTTGCACACATTTGAATGAGATCGGACAGAGAAACATGTATGTAACAACGGTAAACTCAGACATCGCTGACACAAATAGACCTTTCTATCAGCCCAGATTGCATAGAAGGAGCCCACAGCCTAATCTAGTGGACGGACGAGGCTGAGGGTCAGAACGGAAAGGATTCCATGAAGATCTTGTCCACAATCGGCGGCGGCGCCACCAGATTCTCCAGCTTCAGGTAGAAGATGCGCTGGAGGCCTTGAGTGCACAGAGTCCGGAGCTCCGGGAGTTTCCCGAGCAGCCGGGACAAGAAGTTGGGCGGGAATGACGAGTCCTCCGAGGCACCGCCGGACAGGTGGTCCTTCAGGCAGGCGATCAGCTGGTTCTGCAGGTCCTCCACGCGGGAAGGCTCCTTCAGCCCGTGACGGTCTGTCGAGAGGGGTGGACAACAAGAGGCGTGTCTGAGTACACGTTCACATTCGACACCGACCACTGGGCTAAAACAACGTGAGCAATGTTTTGAAAAATGACCCAGCGTGGCTGATTGTAGCCTGATATGTAACGAGATCATCTCTAAGAATATGTCAAAAAGCTTACCGCTAATTATGACCAGCGTCGTGAGGCAGGAGAAAGAGGACACGTCGAGGTTCATGCGATGGAGGCTTTGGGAAAACCCCAAGATGGAGTCGATCCAGTCCCCGAAGCCCCCCACACACTGAGCCTTGTGCAGCACTCGGCCGTTGCAGAAGACCAGCTCTTCCGTTTCTGGATTCGACCTGTCGTCCAAAACAAAAACATCACAGTGTCAGTATCTTCACTCGGGCAGATGAAGATATCGATGATGACGATGCTACACATTAGCTTCCCAATCGCACAGCTGCACGGCACACCCACCGGTAGGCCAGCCGGAGGATGAAGAGTTCGACGAAGGCCGACTCCAGCAGCAGATCCCGGTCCTCGGGGCAGAAGGCGGAGAAGCCCGGGATGTTCTCTGCCCACCTCCGGATTACCTCCATGGACGCGGTCAGCAGCTCGTAGAACTGTCTGATGTCCCCCACATCCTCCTTCTGGGACTGGCTGACCATCACGTCCTGGTACTAATGGAGCAGAGAAGGTACGGTCTTGTCAGTATACAGTATGTGCAAATACACGCAGACACTGAAACGTCATGAAATGCTGTACTGTGAATCATAAACTGTTTCCCTCACCTTGGAGTAATCCAGGTTTCCGATGCACGGGTTTGAGTCTACATGAGCTTTCACAAGAGAAGCAATCATCTTAACTGGAGGTTCGGTGTTGGTCGTTTCCGACTCGACTTTGGGCTTGGAAGGCAGCCGGCCTCTTCGTCCTTTCAGGCTGTCTGTCCTCACCACTGAGAGAAACGGAGACATTAAAACGTTAAACCTTAAAACTTCTACATGTCTTACTTGAACTCTCCAGTTACATCTGGGGAGATTAAATAGATTTGTAAAGCAATTCCCAGCAACCGGAGATAAGCTAATCTTACTTTGATACTTGCATCTAAACACAACCAACAGAAACATAAATGAATAATATTTATAAAAGAGATGGACACGTACCTTCCTTCACCATGCCGACAGCCAAGCATTTTTGGAAACGGCAAAATTGGCAACGATTTCTTCGCCTCTTATCCACGGGACAGTCCTTGTTAGCGAGACACACGTACTTGGAGTTCTTTTGCACAGTGCGCTGCATGAATAAATACAAAACATACGACTTATTATTCATACGATTACGTTTCTGAACAAATGTTTCAACACTCACAACACTTCTTGTTGCTGTGGAACAGCAGTGGACCAGTGATGTACAAGTGTTTACCTTGAAGAAGCCCTTGCATCCCTCGCAGGTGCGGACGCCGTAATGCTGGCAGGAGGCGTGGTCTCCGCACACGCCGCACTGCCCCTCGTTCCTGCCGGGGCTTCCTTCCACGGGGGACATGCCGTCTTCCAGCCGCTCACCGGCCCCTCCGAGGGGACCGGCCTGCTCGTAGAGGGCCAAGGGGGCGAAGGTCAAGGCGGTAGGGTGCTGCTGCTGGGTCAACGTGAGGGAGTCCTGCTCCGCTGGGCGGGGCTGCGGCGGTGGAGCAAAGAGCGACAGGTCCTCCATGGCCTCGGGTCCAAACGTGAAGTATGTGGGGGGCTGGGGGCCCGCTGCTTGGGGGTCCTCAGGGGCCCAGTACCCGGGGGAAGGGGTGTAGGGGCCGAAGGCTGACGAATCCCACGCAGAGGAGGCGGGCTGGCCATACAGCCCCGGCGTGGAGGGCGACGGAACGGAGGCCGGGCTGCCGAAGTAGTCGGAGCCCCCGGAGGAGTGGGCCTCGTCCAGGTAGCTGAGCGTGAAGGCTCCGGGGTAGCAGCCGAACACTTGGAAGTCGTTCAGCAGGAACGGGGACTCCTGGCCGGCAGACGGCCCTGCTGCCGAGGCGGCGGTGGCGGCGGCGGCGGCGGTGATCTGGCACGAGAAGGAGTCAAGGTCACCCAAGTACCCGGGCCCCGCTGCCAGGGAGCTGAGGGCCCCCGGCTGGGGCGGCAGAGGGGAGGGGAAGCTCCTGGGCTCCATGGACAGTTTGGAGTTGAAGTCCAAACTCTCAAACTCGGGGCTGCAGTGGGAGCTGTCGTAGGGCTGGCTCCCCTGCTGGAGGTGGATGCAGGCCATGTCTGATGGGTCACCGTTCAGCCTCCGGGAGGACGTCACTTAACCCTCTTTGATTTGTCTTCAAAATAAATCGTCCTGTCACTCACTAAAGACGTGCATGTCTGAGATAGAAAGGAGACAGAAATACAACAGATAAGTTAAACGTGTTCAAGTCATCAGTTTCAAAGTTTTTCACAGACGGAACACAGAGTTTGTATTGAGGAGGTCTGTGTATCTGTACTCTGTCTGTAACAACGTGGGACAACTTGTCTGCCCTACAGAGGAGATTGTGTCCACCTGTATGTCGACATTCAACTTTGCCCAGCTCATCACCAATAATAATAATCATCATCATCATCATGTCAAATCGTTTAAATGACACATTTAACATGATTGCATTTTGTATTGCCTTTGCCTGCTGTGCACTTAAATAACAACAAGAGAGTTCTTACCTGTAATGTCCTTTGTCAAAGTGTAAAGTGGTCAGTAATCCAGTGAGGAGTGAAGCGCTGTTGACATGAGCAGCGATGCCAGTGCGCTCCGGTGCCTTTATAGTGTCAATCGAGTTGAGCCATGACGTCAGAGATGTGTTTCCATACAAGGCGGCGCAGGGGGCGTGGTGCTTTCCACGGCGCGGCCAATCACGTCGCGACTTGAGAGAATACCCGCCGGATGACGCACTCGCGGGATTCCGTTGACGCGCAGACGGCAAGGAACCGCAGCGCCGTCCCCGACACCACGCACACGCACACACACACACACACACACACACACACACATGCAGGCACTCTCTCTCACACGCACACTCTCACATACACACACACACACATACACGCACACACGCAATCTCACACACAGGCGTGCGCGCACACACACACACTCTCTCACACACACACTCCCTCACACTCTCGCTCTCACACACACCCACACGCACTCTCACACACACCTACACACACCTACACACACCTACACACACGATAAGGATGTCGCCTAAAGAAGAATATAATTTACTTCAGGCTTTGTGGATGTTCTCATATTTATTGTTTCATTCCCTTCAAAACGACACCAACAATAGACTCTAAATAATCTCTGAATATCTGAACTTGTGCAGTAGTGTTGCTTAGTAAACTTAGTATAAAGTTTAATGAGATCGGACAGAGAAACATGTATGTAACAACGGTAAAATCAGACATCGCTGACACAAATAGACCTTTCTATCAGCCCAGATTGCATAGGAGCCCACAGCCAAAGTCTATCTATGCTTGTAACAAACCACATTTTTTTTATTAAAACCTAAACAGATGGATATTATGAGGATACAATAATAATTATAAGAATTAAAATATGAATAATAACAATATGAATGACAGTATTATGATTGTTATGATTATGATTATAATGATTATTATGATGTCGTTCAAAAAAATTCATGTTACAAAGTTCAACGTCAAAAAAGCTTTTTAGATTGTATCTTTATCTCCAAGGTCTACTGTATAGCCTACACACATCTACAGAGGTCTATAGGTCTATTGTATAGCCTACACACACCTATAGCGGTCTGCACACTCAGGGGTCGCGGGGGTTAAGGGCTGGGGGTCCAGGGGGGGAGGGGATAAGTCACCCCTCTCAGCTGCCACCCGGCCGTGCTGAGCCTGGCGACACGCACCGAGCTCATGGAGGATGTGGCTTGGTTTGCATATCAGCCCTCTCTGACTATATTGAGGAAACGGCTCAGCTCAATATCCAAATGAGATGTGCGTCTTGTTCAGAGGGACGTTCTCCTCTGTGGTGTAAGGCGTGATTCTCCCCCTGTTGAAGAATTATTCCACTGAGGGATTCATGAAGTGACGACACCGGTGATGTCAATCTTTTACCGAGAGAGTGTAGGTTAGTTGTAGGTAGTAGGCCCACGTAGGCACGTAGGCCTACTACCTACAACTAACTTTCTGTTCTACGGTCGACCACAATGACCTCCTGCACAAACCACACCGAGTCTCTGCTTGAGCAGGTGAAATATAGAGTTACACAAAGGTAGGGCATTGCTAAATAACATAGCCTGTATTTGATTTGGAGGGCATTGTCAATATTACGCAAGGGACTCCAACAATTAGCTGCGTTCGGCGTGCAAAACGTTGAGAAACACAAAGTGCAAAGTGAACGTTTTATAGTCGCAACTCGTTCTGCACGGTCACCACCTGCTGCGGCTATATTTGTATTGAACAGCTGACCGGGCGACCGGGCTTCACACTGATCAGCATGGATTTATTAGGACTAATTAAAAAGTGTGTACGTGAAGATTGATCTAATAAAGTTAACGTGCCATACCAACGTGCCACGGTGCGTCGGCCAGGTGGCAGACAATATTAACGATGGGTCTGCTTGGTTTAGATCTGGCAGCTCATCAATGTTCATTGGTGCTGCGACAGACATAAATAAAAAAAAAAGTTTTTTATACAAATTAAAAAATTAAAAAATTACAAAATAAATACATAAATAAATACATAAATACATGAATAAAAAATACAAGAATAAATTAAAAAATGACAGGAACAGGAAGTGACTTCACCCTGCCGCTACAGAAACCGGAAGTGACGTTACCCTGCGAGTGAAGTTCTGTTGTATGGAAGGCACGGAAATAGCGTGGGCGCACGTGACCATTGTGACGTAGTTCTCTGCCTACGGGACAGACCACGTGACTGGCGGACCTCCGCCACGCCCCACGGGAGCCACGCCCTACGGGGAGCCACGCCCCCGTGTTTCTGTTCACAAACTCACTAATAGCCGAGCCAGCGTCATATTAAAGATCATTAAAGTATTATTATGTATACTTATAATGTAT
>PIJE02000053.1:766836-804336 GCA_002895965.2 Coryphaenoides rupestris
GTGTGCCAAGTCTTATTACAGTACAAAGTTCAGGATGGGGTTTATTATGAACTATTAAATATTACCGTCATAATTCAATGATTCCTCATTGTCTTCATGTTGAGACACTTTGTTGAGATTTGCTGCACGCCAGCTGTCAGAGGTTAAACACACCTTAAACACACCTGGCCCGACTGCACACGGAAATAAAACCATAAACCTTAAGAGTCCACCTGTCACTCCATTGAGCAGGAGGCTTGTGTGTGTGTCTGTGTGTGCGTGCGTGTGTGTGTGTGTCTGTGCGTGCATGTGTGTGTGTGCGTGTGTGTGTGTGTGCGTGTGTGTGTGTGCGTGAGGTGGTGGTGGTAACTTGAGTTCCGCTCAACCGTTGCAGCAGAAACCGACGGAACATACAGCATGTCTTTCATTACCTTTCACGCTCGCTATCTTAGCAAACATCTTTAGCGACAGTTACTGCCTCTGCAAACACACCCACGCACACACACATGCACACACCCACGCACACACACACACACGCACGCACGCACACGCACACACACACACACAAACTGCAAAAGTAAATAGTGACAGACGGCTGGCTGTGCATACACAGAA
Source organism: Coryphaenoides rupestris (assembly GCA_002895965.2). Taxonomy (NCBI): domain Eukaryota; kingdom Metazoa; phylum Chordata; class Actinopteri; order Gadiformes; family Macrouridae; genus Coryphaenoides; species Coryphaenoides rupestris. The sequence continues at coordinate 767,431 of PIJE02000053.1, forward strand.
ACCGTATGTAGTTAAATTAATTTTAACAATGCTGGCAACAAGAACACTGCACTATTCTCATGATCACATGACCTTCGGTGACATTACTCTGTTTGCATCTAGTATGCGGTATTCATGCGGGTTCAGGTATGGCTCATAGTATCTCCGAGCTTCTCAGCAGTTTGTACACATTCTAATATGATGCCAAGATAAGCTGGGCTATAAATTGTTGTGTTGTGTTGTTTTTAACCCTGTTGTTCACGGACACCAGGGATCTGTTCTGTGCTGGCGCCACTCGCACCATCATTCTGTTTCTCTCTCTCTCTCTCACACACACAGACACACACATATACTGTATATATATATATATATATATATATATATATATATATATATACCGGTACATTGCCATATATTTTGGTTCTTTTTTTGGGCTGAAAAATGAAACGTCTGGGAAATGACATCACAGCCGGTGCCCACATCCTCCTGAGCTACAGAGGCCTGAGACAGTAGCGTGTGTGTTGTCGCGTAAGCATCACACACGTCCGCATACACACACACACACACACACACACACACGCACACACACGCGCGCGCGCGCCACCCACACTCCCCTCACACTCCCCTCATCTGATATCATGCGATGCCTTTTGTATTTCTTTTCAGCCCTTTTTATGTTTTCTATGCACTGCGTACACCGAGGAGGGCGTCACAGAGGAACCCTTTAGAACCGCTTAGAACCGTTTTTACTTTCCTTCAACCTGAGAAGCAATTCGACATCACGATCCAAAATACAGGAAACACGCGCATCCCTGTTTATCTGTTCTAAAACACAGGATTAGAGGTAAGTGGCGCTCACACCACAAAGCGTACTGAGTAGCGATCACGGATTCGCCGTTTGTACTCACTTGGGAGTTTGTATTTGTAAAAGGAGTGACTGTTGTTTGGATGCACGGCAGCCTCAGTCGGCCACACGGACACGGACGGGACAAACGCGTCACTAAAACCGAGAATAAACAGCAACGTTTTACAGCGCGGTGACGGCTAAAGCATCCAGCTAGCTAGTGGGGGGGGGGAGCTAGCTGGATGCCATTGTATTAATTGCCCAACGCTCACTGCTCACTGCTCACCGCCAGCCCTTTGTCCAGAGGCCCATTCACTCATTGTTGTGCGGAGGGCTTCATCATCGCACCTTGTTACCCCCTCGTTATGCTGCCGGCGACAAGCGCGCAGCATAACGAGGATAAACCCTTACGTCACCCCCCCCCACCCCCACCCAACAACTGTCTCCCTCCCCCCCCCCCCCCCAACACAACACCACTCAGCTCACATTCCAGGACCCCCCCCCCGCCCCCCGCATGTGACGCCTGAAGAGACAGAATGAGCCGCAGAGGACAATGACAGGACCACCGCCACCACCACCACCACCACCACACACACACAACAGAGGAGAGTGACCAAGTGACCTCCAGGGTGACCTCAGGGGTCAGCTGCGGCCCGCAAATGAAAAGCCGACCAGCACCCCCCCCCCCCCCCCCTCCCCCACCCTCCTCCTCACCCTCACCCACACACACACACACACACACACCCAGTGAGTGGTCACCCGATCCGGCCATGGGAACGTGCATGGGTGCGTGGACGTGACGGGTGAGGCAGCGTTGGTCCACAGCAGCAGCAGCTGGGATGGTGACGGTGGTGGTGGTGGTGGTGATGGTGGCAACGCAAAGAAGGCGATTGTGTCTGGAATGCCGGCAGTCCTTTCTCCACACATTCCTCTGCATTCTCCCAACACAAGATGCTTCCGCGTATAAAAGGCCCTGAGAACATGCGTAGTTCTGCAGCCACAGATGAGGAGGCTGCAGCGTTTAAATGGAATGTGATGGAGGCTCCACCACAGAGGATCCATGGAGATTGTTTGTGCTCAGAAGAAGTGAGGAGTTGGTTTTTAGTTTCAGTAAACAGCCGTGACTATCTGGGACAAATAGACTCTTGTAAAGGAATCAAAAGACTCATTCTTACAAAGTCGACATAAAAATCAAAACCACCAAGTCGAAAACAAAATGCAACATATTTATTCAAAAAGTAACTTTGGCGATAAATCAGGACAAAACTAAATCCGCCAGAAATGTTTTATACAAAATTCTGTCTTGAAAACTGACTTTTTTTTACAAGGGACCATTCGTTGAAAAGGACAAAACTAAACTTGGCACATGCAATCAAAAAGTACAATTTCGGAGATTTATCAGTATTAGCTAAATAAATAAATAACTTACAAAAAACAACAAAAAAACAAAGTACAAAGTAAAAATGTACAGGACCCCCCTCCTCCCAGCCTCTTCTCTCTCCGAGGCGTGTCAATTAAAAAAAGGTGCAACTGAAATGACGGATCCATTACACTTTGGTCTCAGTTCCTCTCTGCCTCGTCTCCTTCAGTCTTTGGCAAGGATTGGTGCTGCGGATTCTTTGGAAAGTCTTGTGCGTCCGGACAGGGCGGGACGTCGGATCGGTTTGCAGCGCGGTCGTGAGCACACTCACACCGACCGCCGCGTCCGGCCAAACCCAGCGATGTCTTCGTCCTCAGAGTTTGCTCTCCTCCTCCTCCAGCGGGAGGTTCAGCCCGGGGATGAACTTGAGCAGCCGCCGGCGGAAGCTCTTCCTCTTGGGTTTCCTCTGCGACGCCGAGCCGAACCCGAACCCCAAGCCGCCGGCCGGCTTCTCGCCGCCCGAGGACGCGGCCGTGGCGCTCGTCAACGACGAGGGCGTCCGCACGTAGCTGCGCGTGCTAGCGCTGCGCGTCAGCTGCGTCTTGGTCGTGGAGAACAGCTCGCTGGCCGGCCGCAGGCGAGGCTTCCGCTGGACCGGCGGCGGAGGCTGTGCTTCCCTCGTCTGCTCCTTCTGCTGCTTGTCCCCGGTGCCGGTTCCCGTCCCGCTGCCGGTCCCGGTGGTGGTGGTGGCGGCGCGGTCCGCCTGGTAGAGGCAGGTCTGGTAGAGCGGCTCGTCGTCCGCGGCGCTGAGGATGCTAGCGCTGCTGCTGGTGCTGCCGCTGCCGTCGCCCCTACAGTGGATGGCGCGCAGGGCGGCCGGGCTGGGCGCGCCGAGGCTGCCGTAGATCCCCGCCGACTCCAGGGACTCGTAGACGGCCGCGTCGCTCAGCACGATGCCTGCAGGAGGGAGAGGAGCAGGACGGAGACCGGGGAGGTCAGACACTGGTGGGGCAGAGACCCGCTTACTAGCTACTGAATCTACAAGCCACTGAAGCTACGAGCCACTGAAGCTACGAGCCACTGAAGCTACGAGTGATTGAAGCGACAAGCTACTGAAGCTACGAGGGGCTAGCAGAACATACGTACCGTGAACGAGCCGCTGTTCCTGCACCATCAGAGAGCGATATTCATCCCATTTCTCGTGCAGAGTTTGCTGGGGGTCATCAAAGGTCAATACACAACGTTAATTCCTCCACGTAAACAACAACAGACATGGAAAAACATATCAGATGTATCGTGTGTGTGTGTGTGTGTGTGTGTGTGTGTGTGTGTGTGTGTGTGTGTGTGTGTGTTTGTAAGGAACATAAAACAGAAATGGCGGTCGGAGATGCCGGCCACACGTGGATTAAAGCGGGAACAGCTGGAGTAATCTGGGGGGGGGGGGGGGGGGGGGGCTAGCTCTCCAGGGACACGCTAGCTCTGTGTGTGTGTGTGTGTGTGTGTGTGTGTGTGTGTGTGTGTGTGTGTGTGTGTGTGTGTGTGTGTGTGTGTGTGTGTGTGTGTGTAGGACCCCGCGTCGTATCCTGTGTCCGCCGCTCGAACCCTCGGATGCGAGAGGCTGCAACCGCTGCCCATGTGACAGGTGTGAGTGTTGGAGGCTGGGGTGGGGGGGGGGGGGGGGTCGGAGGGTGAAGGGGTCAGGGGTCAGGGCAAGAACAGGTGGGGTGGGGGGAAGGCAGGGGGTGAGGTGGGGTTGCCCGGATCTATATCTAGCAGGCAAGCATGGAGATGGGTGGTGCTGGGTGGGTGGTGCCGGGTGGGTGGTGGGTGGGGGGGGAATCTGTTTTCCCTGCAGTTTAATGTGCTGGCTGTGCACACATTCTTGACTCCGAGGACACCGGTTATTAGCAGCTACTGTGTGTCAGAGTGTGTGAGAGTGTGTGAGAGTGTGTGAGTATGAGTGTGCGTTACCTTCAGGTACTGCAGGCGAGCCTCCAGCTCGGCTTTGCGTATGGAGTCGCTGTACAACGTCTCCAACCTGATAAGAGACCAACAAAGCCGTGGGATTAATTGCATCGCCGGAAACCAAGCAGTCAACGCTACACGGTGACGCGCGGTAACACAAGGCCCGTTAAAAAAGGGAAAAGCTTGTTTGAACCGCATTGAGACACTGCTTCGCGAGAGCCGTGAAATTGGGCTCGAAATTGAGTCTCTGGTCGTAACCGTGACTTTAACGAGAAAGTTGGAAGAGAAATGAATACCAAAAACACATGTCGCTTCCACCCGGACTCTTTAGTGTCGAGTGTCTTTTAGATCACAGTCAAGCTGTCCTATTTCATAGGAGGTACTTTGAACTTAAATACCCATTTAAAAGCCTAGTTTATGTAAATGAACCTCCCATCTTCAAAAAGTTTGCATGTGCAGGAGGTGGAAGTAATTGGCCGATCCTTCGTTTACAAGATAAGAGTGAGAATCCAGTAAACACAGCCGAGGGTTGAACTGAGAAGGAGACCATCTGATGGTTGAGGAGACTTCACAGTCAAGTGTTGAACAGGCTTAAGAACTTCCACTTCCTGAGAGTCCTTCAGAACATTACAACACCCTTTTAACTGGTTCATTTTATTCATTTACCAAGATACATTGTGAACTAGCGTCTTGGAGAACCTGACCAAAATGTACTACAAAAGTGGCAGTAGCGCAGGAGGTAGAGCGGTTGTCTGGCGACTGGAAGGTTGCTGGTTCGATCCCCGGCCCCTCGCCCTAGCTACGTGTCAAGGTGTCCCTGAGCAAGACACCACCTAACCCCAACTGCTCCCGACCAGCATGGTTGACACCGCCGTCGGTCTATGAATGGGTGAATGTGAGGCAATATTGTAAAGCAATTTATAAATGCAATCAATTTACCAAATCATTTAAGCTCCTTGTAGAGTGACTCAACTCTAAGATCGACCATCATCCAAGTATGACGATGATGGATGACTTCCACACACACACACACACACACACATTTCTCTGTGATGAAGAGGAGGCAGCGTCTGACCTGATGTTGTTGCCGCAGGCGCGGATGAGTTGGACGATCTCCTTATGCCGGAAGCCGTCGACCGAGGCCTCGTTCACGCTGGAGATGGTGTCGCCTGCGAGAGCCAAGTAGACATCTGTTAGCCAACGAGGATCAGATGCACTGCTGCTGCTCTTCCTCCTCGTGTTCCTCCTCACGCGAAGCCGCTGGCCCGGCGAGGCCCGACCTCGCTGGCGTTTCCTCTCCACATGCGATGCAAATGTTTCACGAGGCTTGAGCTCGCGTGGCATTCGACCGCATTTCACACTTAATTCTCTTTTAATCCATTTGTTTCCACTCATGATGTTATGATTGTTCTGCCCCAACTTGTGTTGCAAAGCACTTTGTTCCCATCATTGAACGATGCGGTATGAATATAAAAACATCAAACCTTGTTGATTTTTCATTTATTATTCAAGCTCTGACCCACAATTCTCCCTTCAATGTCATCATTGTTTCTTCTCTCTCCTCTTGTAACATTCTGAACCACTAATGTCGCAGCCGCCCAAGTTAACTGCTCTTGTACGTGTATTGCAACAACAAATCCAATTAATCCAATTAGCTCCGCTTGACGTGATCCAAAACAACGCGTTTGAGGGCGAGACGCTTTGTCACTCTGCGGGGTATTTTTAGAAGCACCGGATCATCACCAAGAGGAGAGTCCGTAAAGACGGCTGGCATGTGAGGAATGGAGGAAGTGAAACTGGACTGACATGTGCAGGTTAGACGCAGGAAGGAGCTGCTTCCGTCAGCGCTGACGCTCAAGCAAAACCACCATGACGGTAGCCTGGGACGCTCCTGGTTCTGCTACCGGCCACTAACCAGAACCATGAACAAATGAACGTTCTCACTGGTGAGTGCAGGACCAGTTCATTAAACCATCCATCTCTTACTAGGCAACAAAAATGAACCATACTGTGCCGTAAGAAAGTAACACTGAGATCATAAAAGACGCAGGGCTGTTTATGAGGCAGGTCCGGCAGGCTTGTGAGAGAGCTGTCACGCTGGTGTCGGCTGCTTTGTGTTTGTTGACTGGACACATCGTCAGGCCTGCACTTCCTTAAAGAAGTGGCTGAAACCTGCGTGTGTGTTTCGTTGAAAAAAGGGGAACTCGAGCAGCGCTGGCCGGGAGAACAAGGAAATAGGAACACAATCGCAATTCTGCTTTAGAATGCCAAATACAACGGCTGGTTCCAGAAACACTTACCGACTTTCAGACCCGCTTGCTGGGCGGGGCTGTCCTCGTGCACCTTGCACACAAACGTGCACATCTCCACCGAGTTCTGGTCCTGGTGATGCAGCCCGTAGGTCTGGGGGGGGGGGGACACAACCACAACAAGAGGCCATTAGACCTCCACGCTTGGGGGGAGACGGGTGGAGGTGTGTGTTGGTGCCGTGACGTACTGTACACGTCGCTCCCCAGTAAACCGCTGGAACCGACACGGCGAGCGTCGATGCAAAGGCTCCGGTGCAAGCAAACACGGAGAGGCCCGATAGCATCAGTTAGCGAGCGCCACCAAACAGCGCTGATATGCAAAGCTAGTCTCACGGTTCCCTTGTCAAGCAACACGTCGAACATTCGGAAATACATTTACATAAAAACTGTATATTTTCGATCCGCAAATAGCGTGCGGAGTGTTTTTCTTGTTGCCATGCTGCTTGATTGCTTGGTTCACACATTCTGTTCCTCCTTCCTGTTCTCTGTGGCAACGGAACACAGAAATAAAACGCATGGTCACGCCAGCGACGACAGCTGCCCGTCAACTGGCTCCCAACTGTAACCATGGTGACAGCGAAAACATGTTTCCTTGGAAGAAGAGATTCTGTCACTCAAGCCGTCCGGCTGTCACTCACGGTGACAAAGTTCCAAACACATAAAATGAGCAGACTACCAATGACCTTTTTCTGTTTATAATATATATTATAAACAGAAAATAATATATATACAGTATATATATATATATATATACACACAGTATACACGTCTCATGAATGACACTGAACCCAAACTGAACCCAAGCTTAACAGTTATTTGAGTACTGTTCATGCCAGCCACTTAGTTTTAATACACGCTTGGCTTCTCCTACGAGGCAGATCCAGTGAGGCCATGTTGTATAATGCAAACTCCTCCATTTGAATACTTATCAGACATCTGACAGAATATGATCCTGACATGACTCCATCCTGAGGTACAGGCGGAGCAGCCTTGTTACCTTGAGTGTTACACGCGGTACCAAACAACGCTCGGCAGTCATCCGTCTCTCCCCCGTCGGCCCTGTAACCTGACGACCTCACTTCCTGTCCGCCGCGGCGGGGCAGGAAGGGGTGGGGTACCTCCAGCTCCGGCCAAACAATAAATAGAACCATATTTCAGTTGGGGAGCGCGTCTCAGACATCAAAACGCAAAATGCTCTAAAGAGGCGGGGGGGGGGGGGGGGGGGGGGGAGGTCACTCGAGCGCTAGGAAGAGCAGCAGAGCACCAAACCACAACTTGAGGCCGTGAAGCGCTCCAGAGCTCCGGAGTCAAGTGAGCCGTCATGGCCGTGCTGCCGTCGGGGTGTTTAGAAGGAATGTGCTCAACACTGCGGATATTGTGAGGCGGCGGCGGCGGCGTCGCTGCGAGGCCGGGGGCAGCGTAGGAGACGACACTCACGTCGAGGTTAAATGTGCAACAGAAGATGAAACAAAAGACATGAAAAAATGTCTGCTGAGACGAGTCCCGAGGGCACGAGAGTGGAAAAGAAAAACCCCAAACAGGTATTCCACGAGAAAGTGTGTGAGGAAACCACAGTACGTTTAAAATAGGAGGCTTTGGGTTTTTTCTTGAGTCATGGGAACGGCATTGGACTGCTGTGGGACCTGCCAGCCTGCATTGCCCCAGAAAAATGCTCAGATGAAGGGATTATCAAGGGGAACTAGTCCAGAGAAGTCTTGGTATAAACAACTCTGGGGGAGCCACAGGTACCCACCGCCCCCCCAACCTGAGAACAACCAGGTGCCTCCAGCCTCTCACCTGGATCTCAAAACCAAACGACTCCTCCTCTGTCTTCTCCAGGACGATCACCTTCCTGGGGAAACAACAAACAGAAAATATGAATACAGCATACATCAATAATATATCATATACTCTATACCACCAATAACCTTTGAATGTGCCTCATTGCAGGCACCACTTTTAACACGTTTGGAATTAAGATTGGAACCTTCTCTCAGGTTTGATCTATTCTATAGTTAGTTCAGGCATTTAACTGTAGTGTAGTTTCAACTCATTTTGAACTGAGGCGACGGCAGCAGCGGAAGCTACAGATAAGGCCGGGGTGTAGTTGTTACACTCAGCACTACTTTAAAGGCTATCAGCCATCAGACATCTGCGCCCGGATCCAGTCCTCACGCTCGCTAATAGACCGTCGTGGACAGAATCGTCGGCTCCACCATCAAAGAGGAGAAGAGCGATGAGGAATCTTTCTATAATCCTGGTCGGGGGAAAAACCCTTTTTCAGGGATATCAGCAGTTGAGGGATTTAACATACCGTGATGGAGCCTTCAAAGACATTAGGCAGACGGCAGGGTAATGTGTGTGTAGGGCGGGGGATTGTGGAACAGACGACACGTATACGCATTTAAAGGAGAGATTAGGTAAAGAGGACACAGAATATGAGTCTTAACAGGAGAACATCATCATGCAGCAACACGTGGAGTGGGAGACCCCGGGGAGAAAGAGCAGCTAAGTGAGCAGATCTAAGCGGAGGGACGTCACACCGCGGTGGAGGGCAGCGCTCGCCGACCCCCGGCCGGCGACACAAGAAGCGACACAAGAGTTCCCTTGTGGGCCCGCCGGCCTCCGCGCGTCACGACTGGAACTGCCGTGCGCGGCGGCGGCGGCGTGGGCGGGAAAGCTGAGACCGTCTCTGCAGTCGGGAGTCGGGACAATTCCTCTCGGCAGCAGCATCCCAGGGGGAGAATACATACATAGCAATGAGCAGCCAGATGAACAGATTAGTGGTTTAATGAGGCGGCTTCTGAATCCTTATTGAAGTCTCCCGAGTCATAACAACGTCTCGCTTTAAGCCAAGCAGTCCCCATTTATTCTTTGGCATTAAGAGGAAAGCCCTCTTCCTATCAGGGGCGGTGATTAGGTAACAGAGGGGAGTAATTATTGTGGAGGAAGCAGAGGAGAGAAGGTGGATGAGGGGTGAGGGGCAGATAAGGGGACTGTGAGGATGGAGGAGGTGTTGGTGGTGGAGGTGGTGGTGGTGGTGGAGGTGTACCTTTGAGGTTCAGGCGTCTGCGCGAGCGGTTTCCATTTCTGCAAGCCGCCTCCCTGTGAGACAGCGGTGGGGAGGAGGAGAGGAAACGTGTGTTAAGTTACCACAACAACACCGGCCTTCTGACGGGGGTTAACTCGGGCGGCATCCGCCACCGAGACTTACTGGGGCTTTCCGCTGGACTTTCATGGGAGGCGTGCCGACGTTACGTTTGAACAAACGCCGCCTTTGAACAGGACACACGTGTGCGCCCGTGACATGCGTGTTTGTCTTCCACCGGAACACAGGTGGCAAAAAAACACTTATGCGGCACTCAAACTAGAAATACCTGTCCGGTAGCTCCCCTCGTTTATACAATTACACCACGCCGCCGTCGGTAAACAGCGAGGGACAACACAATATACTGAGGAGCTATTTAAAGCCATTACATCAGACGCTATGGCTTGGTGACCCCATGGATCGTTGGCCATCAGCCCCACTGACTGAATATCTAACCTATATTTTTATATTTGTATATTTTTAGGCTTATTTTTTTTTAGGCTTATTCACTATAAATTTGTAAATTTGTATTTTATTTTTATTATTCCATTGTGTATTTCTCTGTTGTTTATTATTCTATTGCCATGCAACCTCTGGCACAAGAATTTCCTTTCCGGGATTAATAGTACGTTTTATCTTATCTTATTAAAACAGCCAATCCATAGATTAACATATAGAAAATACTGTATATCACCATCTTTATACAAACACACACTAGGACGTAACGTACGGCACCGAGAACGAGACGTGGCGTAGATAATCCCACAAGAGCTGCATTGAGGGGGGGGGACCGCGGTGCTGGGTCTGGGGACCCCCCTGGGACCGCCCCCCTACCCCTCCTCACCCCCGGGACCGCCCCCCTACCCCTCCTCCCCCCCCTGGGCCCACCTTACTGTGTAAACACAGGGGGGGGGGGGGGGGCGAGGGGGGGGGTATCTCCTCAGCTCAGCGACGCCAGACCACTAGCGGTCCATTCACCTCTGTTCCACCTCCATGTTCTCCCTGCTCGTGTGAAAGGCCGCTTTGTGAGGCAGCTGCAGGCCGGCTTGTAAAACGCTGCTCTCTTTATTTCCACAACACTTACAGAATTGTCCACCGGGCTTCTTCTCAATGAGAGTATTTATTCCCCCCCCCCACCCACCCCAGACCCCCACCACCACCCCAGGACCCGGAGGAGAGGCCAGTGTGAGCTGAGTGGGATCCTGGGTCCCTGAACACAACAATGTCTTGTTGTTGCTGCTGCAGAGTCTGGAGCCCAAGTCAGCCCAGAGAACACCTTCTCTCACACACACACACACACACACACACACACACACACACACACACACACACACACACACACACACACACAACACACACACACACACACACACACACACACACACACACACACACACACACACCCTCCCCCAGCTAGTATGTACTGTACGTTCATATTCAGGGAGAGAGACAAAACACACTTGCCCTACAAGTGTTGAGTACATTTGTATACATCTATAAAATATGCATGAATACATACAGCATGTCAATGTGTTCTAGATTTAGAAGACACAGTTAAGTGGCTCAATAGCAAAGCATTACACTTATCATGATGTTTTTTGAGGGACAATGCTTTGCTCTGAGGGGAATCCATTTCTAATAAACACACTGAGATGATTTCCTCTCATTGCAATACATTCATTCCTGCTCTGTAGGGACAAACCCTTCCAGTTCCCTTACAGTCAGATGACGCAGAATAGTGATGACAACTTTACTTTACTGGCCGGTGGGACCAGCATGGAGGTGGAGGAGGAGGAGGAGGAGGAGAAGAAATAGAAAATACACCACCACAAGCTGTCAATCACCCCCACAAGCTGTCAATCAATCCAAGCATCTGAGAGACTGACTCCACAGTGTGTTGGCTGGTGGTCCACACACCACCCACACACCTTCATCAGCATCAGCATCAGCATCATCACAATCATCATCACAATCATCATCTCACACTATTAATACATGCTTTGGTCAATCAAGTCAGTTGTGGCACACAAAAGCCACAACTAAAGCCACAACTAAAGCCACAACTAAAGACCAATTAACTCCAGAACCAATTAACTCTGAAAGTTTGTGGGCTCCTCACCTTCACCTTCTTGGTCCTGGGCAGGGTCCCTCCGGAGTACGCCAGGGTCCTGTAGTTGTACACGTCCGCGGAGTTTGGCCGCAGATCCACGGATTTACAACTCTGATCACATTTGGATGAAGGGAAATAAATGTCATGATCCTGACAACAAGAAGAAGATGAAGATGAAGGTGAAGGTCCGCCAGCCTCGGCCGGGCTGCTGGAGTTCACCTTCCTCAGCCTCCGGAAAGTCATCGTTTCAGCCTCCTAATGAAGTAATTATTAATAAGTAATAAGTACAAGTATATAAGTGTTCTAAGTGTCAGTGTGAGCGGCTCTGCGGGTGTGTGCGGCGGAGGACACGCAGCGCAAGGGAACCTCCTGGGGGGCGGGGCCTCGGTGAGTGGGGGGGGGGCGGGGCCTATCGGTGAAGGGGCGGGACCTCTGATAAAACCGTGTCCTCGGGCGGAGCGGAGCTGCCGCGAATCAGCGCTACAGGGGGCGGGACTTCTGCTGGAGGTTGCACATCACTCTCCGTGGCGTGTTTTCTTGGGGTAATGCGCTGTCACGTGTTTCGTCTTAAAACTCACATCCGTGTGTTATTGTTGTTGTTGTTGTTGTTGTTGTTGTTGTTGTTGTTTGTTGTCGTAGGCTCTGACGACTTTCTCGACGTTAATTGGCTGGAAAACAGCGCACGTTCCAAAGACCGGAAGTGGCGTTTCGGTAGACCGGGATAACGTGTCTGCCGCCCCTCTCAGCCTCACTGCTGCTGCTGCTGCTCATGTCGTGCTTTGCTTTGCATGTTTTGGATGAGATGCATGGATTTAAAACCAGAGATAATGTATGCATTTATTTAAAATAACATTGCAATCTTAATGTTGAATTTACATCTGCACCATGCATGACACAAATGACACCAATAAAAAAACCAAAGTTAATTAATGAAAAAGAGGAATAAAGTGCAAACAAAGCAGTTTTAAACGTGGTTTATTCAAACCTCCATTCAGTTCTACAGGATAGTATCAACATTCTCAATATCTATTGAAAAAAGATATGGCAAATAAAAGCATTCAAACACAGGCTACAACTGTTCACACACCGTCTTAAATAAAACGTTTTGAAATGAAATATTCATATAAATTATTATGATTTCTTAGTGAACACAGTCTAACTAGCTGACTGCCACACAACACTAATCACTAACTGCCATCTACCTTCATCCAACTCAACTGCACTGTCAGTATCTATATGAGTGTATTCAAATTAAACATACAAACACAATCCTAAAGAAAGGTCCTCTCAGGCCAAAGTACTGAAACTATAACGTTACAACCTTCTACGTTTGAGGTCGACTTAAAATGTACACCCGGTGTGTGTGTGTGTGTGTGTGTGTGTGTGTGTCAACACTTCCACACATTTCTTAAAGCTAAATGAGTTAATTTTGGCAGATCATTTGGCAGCGGTTTGCTCAGCGGTTCAAACTCAACTCCAACTTATAAAGAGGTATTGTTGATGTCCCCTCTACAGTATGTATGAATGTATGTATGTATGTATGTATGTATGTATGTGTATGTATGTATGTATGTATGTATCTGTGTATGTATGTATGTATGTATGTATGTATGTATGTATGTATGTACAGTATGTATGTCTGTCTGTCTACTACTGTAAGAGCGTGTGTAAACTAAACCAAATCATAAGCGTGACGTCAAAAAGGCACAGAAAATATGGCACAAGAAGCGCAAAGGAGTTTTGCGTTCAACTTTTTCAGTTGGCAGAGTATAATACTTCAGGTGGTCACAGGAGGTGCAGAAAATGTGTCATCATTCGTAGGGAATTGGCGGGGTTGAAATAAAACCGCAACAGAAACGCCAAATTTGGTTGAACAAATATCTCCATAAAGGAAGACTGTGAGTTTATATATCCTGTATATATATATATATATATCTATATATTTGTAAAAGGCCACATGGACAATACCGCATTCATAAATAGAAGTTCATGCTTCATTGCATCAGTTTGTTAGGAGCGCGGGACATTCTGCGGACCGCATGTTGTGTGCACATGTGCTTTTTTACGACACTGCGTTCAACATCGTTGTGTCTCCAGTGTGCGCCGGCATTCGATCACAACATCATTTTATTTTTGTTTACCAAAGAAATGTTTTAGCCGCTGGTCAGCCACAAGTATGTGTCATCATCTCGTCGCCACGCCAATGGGACTTGAGCGTTTTTTATTTGGAGCTGAAGAAGCCGGAAGCCTTGGCCTGCGGAGCCATCAGCATGCTGGCCTGGTTCTTGTGAGTGATGTGGATCTAAAGGGAGATAAAGATAAGAAAAAGAACAGAAAGACATTTAACACAATAAACATGAATGAGTATGTTGCTGTGGTAACAATATCAGAAGACCTATTCACTTTAAAGGGGCCCTATTATTATTATTATTATTATTATTATATTATTATTAGTCAGCATACATCTTGGTGGACACTCGTCACTTCGTCACAATGACAATTTTAGGGCTTTAGGTCGGTGTACAGTCAGCCAGCAATCATCTTCCAGGGTCACATGGTCACATGGTGTGAAAGTGTGAAACATTCAGATTTTATCGTTGGTATGTAAAGCAGTCGACCTGCAGAACCCGACCACACCGGGAGGCCCACGCAACACACACCAGATGAACCGTACGCCATATAACACACAATATGACCTGACTTTATGAATTCATACTTGTTTGTTCATACTGTTTATATAGCATAGTTGTGTGTGTATATAGTATGTGTTTATTAAGTGGTATCGTATATTTATGTGTTTATAATGATATAGTATTTATGTGTTTATATAGTGGTATAGTATAGTTATGTGTTTATATGGTGGTATACTATAGTTATGTGTTTATATTGTGGTATAGTATAGTCTAGTTATGTAGTTATGTTTCTGCAGGACAGACCGTGCAAGGAGGCTGCATCCATGGTTCCCCATCGATCTGCATGGGCAGGGCCTTGGTTGTCCTGTCGCCGTTAGCAACCGGCACAACAACAAAGAGTGAGTAAACAACCAACAAATTCCTAGTGACCGCTCATTAGCATTTGAAATGTTAGCAGCTCACAGCCACACACACACACACACACACACACAGAGTTATGCTACTGTGTTGTTAACGTGATGCTAGGGTCATGATTAGCAAGTGATTAAAGTCAATGGAGGGGTCGTAGGGGTCGGAGGGGTGGGGGTGCCCAGGTGACATCGCCCTGGCATGTCTGGACGTTTGCAGCGTGTGCAGCGCGGTGCGGCCCCCCACCTGATGGTGATCTGGGAGGTCTTGGCCAGCCTCACGGCGCTCTTCAGGCCCGTGTAGATCTGGCCCATCTCGAAGACCCCCGTGAGCCCAACCACCTCCAGCCTGCGGTCGCTCATGTCTGGGGGAGGAGGGGGAGGAGGGGGAGGGGCCACGTGGGACCGTGTGGAAGACACGTCTATGAGTCAGTTTGTAACACTTTGTTTATAAGGGTTCCCCAAATGCAAATGGGGAAATGTGTTCAGAAATAGAGAGTGGATGTGATCATTAGTCATCCATCGAAGTGTGCGAAAGAAGATATGTTATTGACTGTGATGAAATGCAGCTTAACAACGGCTATATTGGCTCATCAGAGATTTGGCAATAAAAAGGTATTAGCAGGTCTAACTGCGGGGCAAGCGATTCTTAGAGGGTTTTTATTCAGCATTCTATGTTCTGTCTCTGGCAGTATTTTCAAATATAATTTCATTACATGTCAATTTTAGAAGCGTCGACGCAGAAGCTCAGACACCCCGTCGATTTCATTCCAACACCCGACCAGGGTTGTTGAATCCCTGATCACATTTTCTCCAGGTGGACAATTGAATCAGCAGCCCATTATAAAATATGGGTTTTCTCCAACTGCAGTCCAGCGGGCCCAGAGACCCGGGCCTCCGGCGCCGGTACCTTGTGTGGTGACCTTGAGGACTTCGGGGTCGACGATGACCTCGGGCTCCGGCTGGCCCGCCGCCGCCGCCGCGGGGGGCTTCGCATCACCCCTTCTTCGCCTCCCGCCCACAAGGTTGGGAAGCCGCCGTGCGCATGCTGGGCTGTTGAGCACCGCCACGCCCTCCATGGAGAGGGCCGCTTGGGATCCAGGGGGCGTCCCGCTGAGCCGCACTAGCCACGCACACGGGTGAAACATCACTGTTAACGCCATGTTAAAACAAAATCTATCTGGGACTGATTGACACATGTCTGGGCAAATATTTCATTACCATTACATTTTACTTTACATTGCTAGGGTCATTGTTCAGACGTTTTATCGCAAAGCGACTCTACCAAAGAGTACATTGTAGAAAGGAGGAGGACACAGCAATACATCACTGTGGTACATAAAGATAAGAATAGAACAGGTTTGAAGCATTCATAGTTACAAAGGGTTAATAGAACGAGTTTCATAATTGCTAGGCTGACCTGCATAATAGCTAAGATAAGAGCAGAAGTGCCATTCTGAGCGCATTACCAACATCTAAGAACACACAATAAACAATGCTAAGTACTATTTTTTACGACATGATAGTTAAACGATTGTAGTAAGAGAAACATTTTCTACCAAAATTATTGCTTGGTAAGGGGTCGTTATTTGTCTTACCTCAATTGTTAAACACTCATTGAGTTTCTTGCAGGATGCAGAGATAGTTTCTGAAGTGGCAAACTCAAAATACCACAACTTGTTCTTCATTCTGTGCACATACATAAAACAGGCCATGCAGTTTAGTATTAGTATTCAGTGTTAGTATTCAAGGCTCCTAAAATATTGTGCCAAACTCTAACTTTAGCCATCGAGTGGCTTCGCAGAATTTAGGCCAGTCAAATATAAACGTTTAATTGCTATTTATTGTCCCAATAAATCCAAATTGAAATAATATGAACCAGGAACCGCCTGGAGTATGGACTGTTGAACAGACTCGGTTAGCTGCAAAGCTGCAAGTCAAAGATCCCAGCTTCTAAACATATAAGCCGTTAATTGTAATTACTGCCATGATTTGAAACTTGGATAGAAACATGTCCGTTTGCAAATGTCTTTGAACTGTATTTCAAATCGCGGTTAAAGACTTTGTCTTGAGGATCATGTTTATGGTTATATTGTGCATCTTTAAATCATCTGATTATCTGATTCTAAAAGTAGGATGATTCAGAAAAGACTCCAGACATAACATTCTGTGTTGATATCTGGTAAAACACGGGAGACAAAGTATGCAGCGATCATCTCGATCGATCATCTCGAGAGGAACCTCACGGGGTCAGCTGTCCCGTGTGCAAATATTACAATGAATCTGTGTCATGATGTCACAGTCTTGTCCATACCTGCTGTTGAACTTCTGCGGATGTTTCTCCCTCATTGTGTGAAATCGGTGGGCAATGGAGGCGTCCTGTCAATCACAAAACAACAACAACACAACAACATTATGATGAAAACGACAGTGAGAAGTGAGACCAGACCGGCGGTCGGAGAAGGAAGAGGCATCTCTGGTTCTCGTGCTGATGAACCTGAACAGCGTGATGAGGAGAACTCACTCACCACACCGATGGAGAAGTAGTTGTTGACGATCTCGTAGGGCACCGGGTCCCCCTTGGCCTGGTCGGGGTCCGTCACCACCTGCACGCTCCAGCGGTCCATCAGCACCGCGCTGCTGGCCTCCAGGTCGCGGAGGATGCGACTCAGGTCCACCCCGTCGTACCCTGGGAGGGGGGGGGGGGGGGGGGGGGGGGAGAGACAGGACACGGATTAAACACAGAACAGCAACACAACACAACAACAACACCGCTGTTGTTGACGTGAACACACACACACACACACAGGCACACGGGCGCATTCATCAAATCTTTTTTTTCACCTCCTCCCCATCGGAGACACCTTGCGAGGTCATTTCCTGTTCCGAGGGGAAGCACAGCTACAGGTGGTCGCACCAGAAGGTTTGCTTTGTCTAAACGGATGGATGGGGGGAAAAAAGCGAAAGGAAAGAAGAAATAATGAGAAAAAAGAAAAGGAAAAGGAAAAATGCATCAGAATAATTTATGATGTCAAATGTGTTCCAAAGCAGAATGATTTGGCTAGTGTTCCAGTGACATTGAGTTCCAGTAACACCAGGGTTCTCCCCTGGCCCTGTGCCACCCTGAATACACAACATTAAATGACAGTTTATCGCCCCCTGCAGGTAGACCAGAGTCACTGCAGCCCACACGGGCCAAGAGCACAGGTACAACTACACTGCACAGCCTCCAGCATCTACAGAAAATATAAGCCAGCTATACATTTACAAGAGCTAAATTAAATGGTGCATGTATTACAGTATATACCATCAATAATGACAGGGCGATACATTACACGGGGGAAATTAATGATGTCGAAAATCAATAAGTATATGATGAGCTAATCGTATGCTGGAGTCACGTCTCACCGATCGCATCCAGGATCCAGCCCACTGTCCCGTCTCCCCCACACACCAGGATCCTATAGTCCTGCAGGTTCCTGAAGAAACTCAGGCTGAAAACACATTAAATATATAAAAACCAGGTGTTTAAAACAACGGTGGACACAAAAATAGCATTACATGTGTGGCGTTAACAGGGGATTCTAAAGAGATGTTTTGTTCCACGAATTTAGTCATTTAGTTCATCCTTTGCATTTAGAAATGACTTCATTACATCATCATGTCAACTCGTGATACCGGTGCAGGTGTAACGGTGTACTGGCTAGCGTCTCACCCGGGCGCTGGCCCACCGTTCACGAGGTTGAAGACCTGCCGTGGGTTCAGAAGGTACTGGAACTTCCTCAGCACCCTGATGGAGCACAGCGGGGGGGGCGCAGAGCAGTCAGGTCACGGCACGAGAACTTCAGACATTCAGACTTTATACGTGTATGTAACAGCGTTCAGAGGCTGACCTTTCACCCTGTTTCCCTCCACTCTTGGGGTTCACGAACACCAGGAGGGGATGAGTGTTGGCCACTGGACTGATCTGTAGGACAATACAGAGTTTGGGTATTAGTTAACAGTTAATTAGTTATAAAATGGTAAAGCGCTTTACAGTATTGCCTCACATTCACCCATTCATACACCGACGGTGGTGTCAACCATGCAAGGTAACAACCAACACGTCAGGAGCAGGTAGGGTTAGGTGGTGTCTTGCTCAGGGACACCTCCACACTTAGCTAGGAGGAGCAGGTAGGGTTAGGTGGTGTCTTGCTCAGGGACACATCCACACTTAGCTAGGAGGAGCAGGTAGGGTTAGGTGGTGTCTTGCTCAGGGACACCTCCACACTTAGCTAGGAGGAGCAGGTAGGGTTAGGTGGTGTCTTGCTCAGGGACACCTCCACACTTAGCTAGGAGGAGCAGGTAGGGTTAGGTGGTGTCTTGCTCAGGGACACCTCCACACTTAGCTAGGAGGAGGGGGAGGAGCCCGGGGATCGAACCAGCAACCTTCCTGTTGCCACACAACCGCTCTTATACCTCCTGAGCTACTGCCACCCAGTATAGTATCATATAGTTCACAATACAGAGTTATATGCCACTCCAGCTTGTGATCGACCCCCTGTCTAGGTAATTATGAGACAGACAGGCGGTTGATAATAATTGCTGTGTATTAATAACTCCCCGGTGAGGTCATCTCCGACACACACACAGACAGCGGCGTCACCTCCGGGACACACCCCACACCAGACAAATAACTTTCATCAGACAACAAACAGATGATGGACTTCCCCCCCTGTGGCGGGATAAGCAGAGTATTGTCGTCACACAGAATACTTCCTTTCTTCTCCACCTGAACTCTGCTCACATCTTGGACCAAAGTCAAACTGGTTTGAGCAGGATACCCGCGAGACACTGAGGAGTCCTCAGGCCATGTCTGTACATTTTACTTGGTCGTTAATCAGAACATTTTGACACACAAGAGCATTAAGCACACACAACCCTCTGAAGAAGGATGTACTCATGAGTGAAAAAATGAAAAATGATTATACGCCTTAAAACTCAAAGCACATGCTGTGCTGGGGTGATTTGGGATTAGCATTAAACAGCCTTCGTTTCATGTATAATTCAAGCTAGCCCCAGTTTCATCTGTGTTCAGGGTTCAGGTCTGTAGCAGTGTGTGTGTGTGTGTGTGTGTGTGTGTGTGTGTGTGCAGAGTGCAGGAACATGCAAACTCCAGCAGCCCATTTGTCTTGTCTGCAGGCTGTGTTGGGTGGACTGTGTGCTTGTGAACTCTTTGAAAACCCTTTGAAGGAATCACAATGATAGCTGATGAATTCAGATCCCTGCGGATCGCTCTGTGTTCCCACGACCCACGTCATTCTAGCACCACGACACCTATTATCCAGAACCGCTCCCTGGCCCGCAATCAGAATTTCCCATTAAAACCACTTCCTTCTCCTCCTCCTCCTCCACCTCCCATTTCTCCTCCTCCGCCACCACCACATCCTCCACCTCCCATTCCTCCTCATCCACCTCCTCCTGTGTCAGTGGCCCCCTGGCGGTGTGTGGTGGTACTGTACCTGCAGCACCTGGCCATCGGGGGTGGTGTTGAGGTCACATTCCTCCGCGGACGCCGTGCAGCCGTTCTTCACTGCGTTCGGTCGCTCCTGCTCAGAGACACAACAACACGGCTTGGTCAGCCAGGCAGCACGGGCATCTCCAGAGAAAGCATATAAAGACACTATAGTGAGGATCCAAGAATATAAAGAGACTATGGTGAGGATCCTAGAATATAAAGACACTATAGTCAGGATCCCAGCATATAAAGACACTATTGTGAGGATCCTGGCATATAAAGACACTATAGAGAGGATCCTAGAATATAAAGACACTATAGTGAGGATCCTGGCATATAAAGACACTATAGTGAGGATCCTAGAATATAAAGACACTATAGTGAGGATCCTAGCATATAAAGACACTATAGTGAGGATCCTAGAATATAAAGACACTATAGTCAGGATCCCAGCATATAAAGACACTATTGTGAGGATCCTGGCATATAAAGACACTATAGTGAGGATCCTAGAATATAAAGACACTATAGTGAGGATCCTAGAATATAAAGACACGATAGTGAGGATCCTGGCATATAAAGACACTATAGTGAGGATCCTGGCATATAAAGACACTAATAGTGAGGATCCTAGTATATAAAGACATGTAGTCAGGATCCTGGCAATATAAAGACTATAGGAGGATCCTAGAATATAAGACACTTGTGAGGATCCTAGAATATAAAGACACTATAGTGAGGATCCTAGAATATAAAGACACTATAGTGAGGATCCTAGAATATAAAGACACTATAGTGAGGATCCTAGAATATAAAGACACTATAGTGAGGATCCTGGCATATAAAGACACTATAGCTGCAGGACCTGCAGAATATAAAGAACCCGATAGTGAGGATGCATAAGGTGGTATCCTGGCATATAAAGACACTATAGTGAGCCTCCTAGCATAGATAGTGTTGCAGAGGTGAACCCGGAAGTGGTTGTGTGACCTTTATGACGGGGTAGATGGCCCACGGTGGCAGGATGTGGTCTCGCAGCGGGCCACAGGTGCACTCGGTTGGCTCACGAGCCACACACTCATCGTGGCACTGCGGAGACACGGGAGAAGGTCACGTGACAGGGGAGGTCACATGACAGGGGTTGTCTCGTGAGCCTCGTGACAAACCGTGGGCTCCAGATAATCACAAGAACAAGAACAACAGCAGGAAATGTAAGAAAAAGGTGAAAATTAAACAAATAAAAGATGATGAAGATGAAGAAAGAAGAGAAAAAGACAAAGGAGAAGAACGAGATCTCGTAGAAGTAGTGGTACTGCTTGTGTACAAGTACAGATCTAGTACTTTTACTGTGGTGTGGCACCAGACACAGCACATATATAGTACCAGGACCAGTACTGCACCATCAGTACATATCTAGTACCAGTACCAGGAGCGTACCATGGCGTGGCACCAGACACAGTGGTGTCCTGAGAGGCCCTGGTAGTTCTTTAACTTCTTCTGACATTTGTCACACTTCCCTGAGTCGCAGTTCCCGATCACCCAGTCATGCGCTGGGACCTGGAATAAAGGTGTGAATGTTTAAAACGCACTCAGGTTACACCCTTGTGTAAAAATAATGGATTCCAGTCGTTTATCTGTGAAGTTAAATATAAACATACCCCCGTTTCCTTTTTGGACTTGACGTAAGTCCTGGTACAGGGCGATGTGTTCCTGTTGGCACAGCGGCCGTGGACCGTGTATTTACAACCTGGTCAACAAAACACAAGCGCTAAGTTCAATATAAATGTAAGTTTTTAAAATAGACTTTTCTCCCACAAAGAACAATAGTGTTGCGCCGCTGCCCTCTAGTGGCGCAGCGGCGTACTCACAGGTGCAGCACAGGCCCTGTTTCCGCAGGCCCAGCAACATGCTCTGGCACACGTTGCAGTAAACGGGTTTGTTGAAGTGCTTCATCCTCCACAGGTGCTGCCCGTCCTTCTGGGTCATCTGCAACAGCCCAGAGACAAAGCGCTCACCAGTTCTGCTTTATGCTCGTCTTCTTCAAACTGGTGGTGGAGGGTCATGACTTGCTGTCATTGTAGTAAATGCGAACTCATTGAAAGGGACGGTTATATGTGGAAGCAGAGTCATCATGTCCTCTTTTTAAATATCGAGAACTTTTCATTTATTGTGTGTGTGTGGGTGTGTGAGAGTGTGTGAGAGTATGTGAGAGTGTGTGAGAGTATGTGAGAGTGTAAGAGTGTAAGAGTGTGTGTCTGCACGTGTGACAAGGCTCGAGTTTCTGTCGCTCTTCACACCCACTCGCTGCCTGCCGCAGACTAACGGCATTTCTTGTGCTCCTAGCAGCGCACAGCGAACCGCCGCCGACGCAGAAACCAAAACAAGTCTCAAGTTCTCTCCTCGTCTCTCCCCTGCAGCTCTGAGTGTCTCCAGCTGCAAGGTGGCTTTGTTCAGCTGCAAGGCCTCTAAGACGCAAAATAAGATGTAGCCTACTCTAGTCATCCCCGCTGGGAATAATATTATAATTATACATATATATCTATACGGTATATTCACTGTATATATACACACACATGCACAGAGCGAGTAGTAAACGTGCCAAGGTACATACATATGGCATTATTGACATCGGAGTTAAACATTATTAACCGTAAAGCGTACTCGTTCTATTAGCCTCGCAACTATGAATGCTTGAAACCTGCTCTATTCTTATCTTCATGTACCACAGTGATATATTGCTGTCTCCTTTAACAAATGTACTCTTTGTAAGTCGCTTTGGATAAAAGCGTCAAATGGCCCGAAATGGAAATGGAAATGGAAACACCGCGCTACATGTCTGTGGGTGTCTGTAACGCCCGGAGGTGGTCCGTGCCGCAGGACAGAACTCTGGGCAGCCGCGGAGCTCAGACGGCAGCCCGTACCGCCGGCCCTCCCGGAGCCTGGCGGTACGGGCGTCCAGAAATAGCCTGTGGGGAAATCCCTGGCAGCAAGGACCCCTCCCAGCGCCGGCGCGGTCGGCCACTGCCCGGGCTGCCAGCAGATGGCTTTCACAGCACGAGGAGGAGGAGGAGGAGGAGGAGGAGCAGGGCTCACCCGGCCTTCTGCAGAACCGCTTCAGAACCGCTCTTTAGGGAGTTAACATTCTGTCTCTCTCTCTCTCTCTCTCTCTCTCTCTCTCTCTCTGGCCGTACCGACGAGACTCGCGTTGCAGCAGCTTGTGTTGCGTTTATGGGTTCCTAACATGCGATATCGAAGGATTTTTTGTGTTTATTTTTAGACGAAATTGCCGGTAATTCATGCAAAGCGAAGGGAAAACCTCGCGTCCGCTTGGCGGTGCCGTGCGTTCGACCGCACCCAGTTTGAACCAGCAGCCTGGCGCCACCGCCGCGCCGCGTGGGAGGAGAGCGGGAGAGACTGAGGTGTCTCCTCTCTCCTCTCTCCTCCTTCAGCCCTCGAGTTCCTCAGCGCCTCGCCTGCTGGGCTCCCTGGTGGCTCCACCGCAGGGGCCTCAAACTCACCCAGAACCGGCCACTCGGATCTAATTCATCCGGCCCGGCCGCAACATGATGTCAAATATATAGTGTAATCCAGACCATTTCTAGTTTTATTTATTAATATTTCAATGTTTTTCCTCATTGCCATTTCCTCATAACAATCTCCCCAAATACAAATGTAATAAAAAGTGTGTAGAATAATTTCGATAGGCCGATGCACAAAACAGCGGCCAAATTCAGCAGACATCGGTGAGATGCTTTGTAATACTTGGTTGTTGAAGTGGGGCCCTTCTATTGCGAAGACGACACCATCAGGGGCTCCAAGGTTGAGCTAAGGCCTCTGTAGGCTTCTTCCGAAATGTGTTTGGTGGGGTGGGTGGTGTGTACCTTCAGTCCCAGCAGAACCAGCAGCGGGACGTTGTTCATGCCGCCCTCCACCCACTCATCCAGCGACACCGTGCCGCTGGAGTCGGCGTCGATGGCAACCATCATGTCCTTCAGCACCTGGAAGACGCCAGCACCAGAGTCCTGCAGTCAGCACTGCATCAGTACACACACACACACACACACACACACACACACACCCATCTCACACACTATCTCACACACGATCTCACACACGATCTCACACACAATCTCACACACAATCTCACACACAATCTCACGCACACACGGCGTCTGAGTGGAAAGCCCTGAACAGGTTTCACGACTCCCCCGTGATAACCATCTCTGAGTTAGCAGTAAGCTGTTCTTATGCGGGACGTTGTCGCTAGAAAATGAGTGACAGATTTTTATGGGGCCGTCCTGGTTGTTTGGACAGAACACACACGAGGGAACGTTCCCTTCCTCTGTGCTGTACTGGGACTGTGCCGGCGAAAACATTCATTAAAAAGCATAACCTGTGGGTGTGTGTGTGTGTGTGTGTGTGTGTGTGTGTGTGTGTGTGTGTTTGCTGGCTGGCTTAATCGGCCGCACCTGGCCCTGCCAGCCAGCAAACACACACGCGCCCACACTGTTGCATCGTTATAATTAAAAACCAGTCAATTAAAGGCTGCGTCATCATATCATAATATCTATTCTAAGTGATTTAGAGTCAGAGAGACATTTACAAATGTAAATGTAAACATTGCCAATAAAGCACTTTGGTTTCTTGTAATCAATGTGTGTGTGTGGGTCAGGACGGCGTTTGTAGACAAGGTAAATAACAGCGAGCCAACCGTGAATCACCTTGCTGAGAATGAGCACAAAAAAACGTCTTATCACAAAGACCAAAGTACTGCGGCGGCACAGTTTCCTGCAACACACCTCGCAGGAGACAGAGACACCGAGGAGGTCACATGACCCTCGCGACAAAAACCGTGGGGTGAAAATAATCGCAATTGCACAGCAGGAAAATGAAGAAGAACTCACGGGTCTGAGTTCGGACACGTCCCATCCCAGATATTCTGCAGCGTGCATCATCTGGGCGATGATCCTGTCCACCTCCTGTTGGGCGGGTCAACACGTCAACACGGCAACACGTCAACACGTCAACACGGCAACACGGCAACACGTCAACACGGCAACACGGCAACACGGACGGACGCTATACTCACAGAGCTGTCCAGCACCCCGTTGCCATCGCGGTCGTAGAGCTTGAACGCAACTGAGGAGAGGAACGAGAAACGAGAACCAGATGAACCAATCAGAGTCAAGATGAGAGGGAGAGACAGAGAGAAAGAGAGAGAGAGAGAGAGAGAGAGGGAGAGAGAGATGGACAGAAGAGAGAGAGGGAGAGGGTGGATGAGAGAGAGAGAGAGAGAGAGAGAGAGAGAGAGAGAGAGAGAGAGAGAGAGAGGGAGAGAGGAGGATGGACAGAAGAGATGGAGAGAGAGAGGGGGAGAGGAGGGATGAGTGATGGGTGAGAGAGGGAGAGCGGGTGAGAGACTAGAGGGAGAGAGAAAAGAGGGGAGACTAACAACATAAATACGGGCTCACATTCCAGCTTGTCCCTCGGCTGGCCGTCCTCCAGCAGGGAGAAGTAACAAGAGACGTCCTTCAAATAAACCTCTTCTACGAGCACCGGGACAGACGGGGGGGGAGAGAGAGAAATATTAGCCGGCGGTGCCACCGACACGTATTCATGCACTCTCACCGCCGCGCTCGTCGTCACCACATGACCACAGATTACAGCGGCGTGCCGATAGACGCGTGCAGATGATGTGAGCGGTTCCGCGTCGTGCGCCACACCGCTGCCACTGCCGCTGCGTTCACTCGTGCGTCCGCCCGTACATTTATAATACTCAATATTCAATACTTCTGGATTCATCGGCTATATTCCCCATTGTGACATTCTCTAGAACGGCTGATGTCGCAGCAGCGGCTTCATTGTTCAGAATGGCCCAGTGTGTTGTGTTGTGTTGTGATGCACACGTGACAATAAAACACTTTGACTTTGACTTGACATACTAAGGAGGGAGGGAGGGAGGGAGGGAAGGAGGGATGGAGGGAGGGAGGGAAGGAGGGAGGGAATGAGGGAGGGAAGGAGAGAGGGAGGGTACTGCTGCCAAGGGCACAGAGAGGCAGAGGGGGCGGTGGGTGGGGTGGTGGGAGGGTGCATGGGCTCACTGGCGCTGTCTTCCTGCGCAGCGGACTCCGCGTTCTGGAAGGAGAGGAAGAGTCTCTGGCAGAGGTCGGCGGGGAAGTCGTCCACCTCCAGGTAGGTCTTGAGGAAGACGCGGAAGCCTTCCTTGTCGATGCGCTGTTGAGATCGGAATCGGAGCGGATTAGTGCGTTGTGTCGTCGTCCTCATCGAGCAGGAACCGTCATGGATCGAAGCCGTTAAGGTTTTTCCTTCCTGCTCAATGTCACGCACGTTGTTACTTTTGCTTGTAAATGTACAGTGCAGGGGAAATAATAAAGTCATATTATTGGTTTTGTGCATAATAAAAATACTTTGTGAGTGACATAAACAACCCCGAAACAATTCTGGGAATTGGAAGTGGAATTGAAGTGAAGCAAGCGAGCCCGTATAAAAGAATCACCGCTATAAAAGACAATAAGGAAGCTTAGATCAGCAGGTCGTTGCGATAGATGCTGAAAACTACAGTGGAATACAACGAGACACTTTGAGAACTGCAGACTTCATCGCTGCCGATGGAGGCAGGTGGCTTTCATGAATCTATGAGTCTTGTCGTTGTGGAGACTACAGTGCAACTCAGGAAAATGTAGAGACACTGCTACTGTGCCAAAACTAGAATGTGTGCCAGAAGTGTGTATGTGTGTGTGTATCCGTGTGTGTGTGTGTGTGTGTGTGTATCCATGTGTGTGTGCAAGCGTGTGTATCTGTGTGTGTGTGTGTGTGATGGCACCCCTCCTCATTTACTTTTATAGCTTTTGAACTTCGCTCTTCCTGAGAAAGGGAGGAGAGACTCCAAAAAACTAAAACCCTGACTCTGTGCTGTAGGACACCAGGCCACGAGACTCCAGGCTGCAAGACTCCAGGCCACAAGACACCAGGCCGCAAGACACCAGGCCGCAAGACTCCAGGCCGCAAGACTCCAGGCCGCAAGACACCAGGCCGCAAGACTCCAGGCCGCAAGACTCCAGGCCGCAAGACACCAGGCCGCAAGACACCAGGCCACAAGACTCCAGGCAGTGGGCTGCAGGACACCATCTGTGTGTCCTGAATGTTTCCATCCCTCAGAAGACGGGCAGCTCAGGGCTAATGAAGCCCGACTCCCGACTCGGAATTGATGAACCAGAAATCCACTTCTTGTTGACATTCCATTATTCCCCGGCTGCTTCCCGGCTCGGCCACCGCCGGAACGCCGCCGGGTTGGTACAATACCAGACCGGAGACCGGCGGGAACGTCACAGTACGACCCTACTCGTACATTTTGGAGAGTTTCATTCCAATACCAAGCGGCTGGTCGATCTGCGCGGGCAATCAAACGCATTGGTCCTAAATAACGAATCAATATCCCTCTCCAATCTACTGTCAGTTGTAATGGAATGTACCAATTAGCATATTCATGGGACGCCGGCTGATCTCCCCGGGGAGCGCGGCCAGCGGTGTCATCCGGTGATCTATCGGAGAGCGACCTCGCTGCTCTCATCTTATTTAATCTCCTTCCAGCTTAGTGTGCACGAGGCGGGCGGCCCGGCGCGGTACTTAGCCCCCTTTCTGCTGCGCCGACACAAACCGCCACCAAGAGGTCGTTTCCTTCGTTCAACCTCACGCTCACGCTGCGACCGAGGAGGTGACCGATGTTCTTTGTCACTTGAGGACCGGAGGCGTTGCGTTCGGTGCCCCAGATGCACATTTGCCCGAGTCCATTTTCCTCCGATCCTCCACCGTGACCCGTAGTTTGTTTTAGCCCAGTTCTCTGATCACTTGAGGCATGCGGAGGACGACCAGGAGCAGAGAGTAACTCAGTAGAGCGGTCGGCGGCTCCCTCACCTCTCCGTGCCGGTGCTGCGCCAAGCGGCCATTTGCATCGAACTCCCGCAATACATCCTTCACCTTCAGGCTGCAGTCTGGTGGGGGGGGGGCAGAGCACAGGGGTTACACACACACACACACACACACACACACACACACACACACACACACACACACACACACTCGGCAGTCAACACACACACACACACAAATGCACAACGTACAACTGCTAAACGTTTCATATGCACGTGGTGCGAACAACACACCCCCCACAGACACACACCTCCACAGACACACACCCTCAAAGACACACACTCTCACAAACACACACACCCCCCACAGACACAAACCCCCAAAGACACACACATCCCCACAAAGACACACACATCCCCACAAAGACACACACATCCCCACAAAGACACACACAAAACCACTAATGCATTATTTGCTATGTACTCGAGGTAAGTAACTCATACAGTATGTGTGTTTGTGCTGCCGGTGGTGAATGTACTGTAATGTTGACAAAAGAACAAGAAGAACGAGAGAAGAAGTCGCCGCTGAAGAAGAGACGGATAAGAACACAACCAAACAGCAGCAGTAGCACAGGAAGGACCCACAACCGCTGCTCAACAAAAAACAACAACAAGGTGTGTTGTGTGACATCGTCTGGGAGTGGTGAGAGAGCCTCCCACTCCCCATCCTCACATCCTCACAGCCTCACATCCTCACAGCCTCACAGCCTCACATCCTCACATCATCACATCCTCACAGCCCCACATCTTCACAGCCTCACATCCTCACAGCCTCACATCCTCACAGCCTCACATCTTCACAGCCTCACAGCCCCACAGACCTTCACAGCCTCACAGCCCCACAGCCTCACATCGTCACATCCTCACAGCCTCACATCCCCTTAGCCTCACAGCCTCACATCTCACAGCCTCACTCACATCATCACATCCTCACAGCCCCACTCCTCACAGCCCCTCACAGCCTCACATCTTCCACATCGGTCACATCCTGCAACATCCTCACATCTTCACAGCCTCACAGCCTCACCATCCCCACATCCTCACATCTTCACAGCCCCACAATCCTCACATCCTACAAGCCTCACCATCCCCGCATAGCCTGCACATCCTCTACAGCCTCACATGCTTCACAGCGCTCACAGCCCCACAGCCACCTCACAGTCCTCACAGCCTCACATCCTCACAGCCCCACATCCTCACATCCTCACATCTTTACATCCTCACATCGTCACAGCCTCACATCCTCACGTCTTCACAGCCTCACATCCTCACAGCCTCACATCCTCACAGCCTCACATCTCACATCTTCACAGCCTCACATCCTCACAGCCTCACATCTTCACAGCCTCACAGCCCCACAGCCTCACATCCTCACATCCTCACATCTCACAGCCTCACATCCTCACATCCTCACAGCCTCACATCCTCACAGCCTCACATCCTCACAGCCTCACATCCTCACAGCCTCACATCCTCACAGCCTCACATCTTCACATCCTCACATTGTCACATCGTCACAGCCTCACATCCTCACATCCTCACATCGTCACATCCTCACATCCCCATAGCCTCACAGCCTCACAGCCTCACATCTTCACATCGTCACAGCCTCACATCCTCACATCTTCACAGCCTCACATCCTCACATCTCACATCCTCACAGCCTCACATCCTCACGTCTTCACAGCCTCACATCCTCACAGCCTCACATCCTCACATCTTCACAGCCTCACATCCTCACATCCTCACATCTTCACATCCTCACATCTTCACAGCCTCACATCTTCACAGCCTCACATCCTCACATCTTCACATCCTCACATCTTCACATCTTCACATCTTCACACGCCTCACATCCTCACAGCCCCACATCCTCACAGCCTCACATTCTCACAGCCTGACAGCCTCACATCCTCACATCTTCACATCGTCACAGCCTCACATCATCAAATCCTCACAGCCTCACATCATCAAATCCTCACATCCTCACAGCCTCACATCCTCAAATCCTCACAGCCTCACATCCTCACAGCCTCACATCCTCACATCCTCACAGCCTCATAGCCTCACATCCTCACAGCCTCACATCCTCATACCCACATTCAATGTACCGCTGGAGCTGGATGAAGTCCACGGTGCTCAGTTCTTTCACCTCCGGGTCTGCGGGGGCAGACATGCTGCTGCTGCCTGCCTGCTGCTGCACCTGCGGAGGAGGAGGGAGGAGAGGAACACGATGAAGAAGAAACGAAGAAGAAGAAGAAGAAGAAGAAGAAGAAGTTACAAGAGGATCGAGTGATCAAGAGATGGATGCAGAGGAAAGTGAAATCGAGAGCGAGAGCACGAGAGAGAGAGTCAGCGAGAGAGAGAGCGAAAGCGCAAGAGAGAGTCAGAGAGACAGAGTGAGAGAGAGAGTGAGAGAGACAGAGTGAGAGAGAGAGAGTGTGCAGGGTGGGATGGAGAGGGGGGGGGGGGGGGGTGGGGCGAGGGGGAGGGGGTGGAGCAACAAAGTAGTCTGCTGCCGCATCAAGCCAGAGCTGAGAGCGAACGGAGACGACATCCTGGCAGATAGCATCCGCCCGTCCCTAATGTGATGCTGCTAATGTAGTGCAGCTAATGGTACGTCGAGAGAGAGAGAGAGAGAGAGAGAGAGAGAGAGAGAGAGAGAGAGAGAGAGAGAGAGAGAGCAGAGAGAGAGAGAACACCAAACACAACAACACAACAACAACAACAACAACAACAAGCTCGTAGAGTGAGTCACGCAGCAAATAAACCACTGTCAGGTTAGCCGGGTTTATTTTAGATATGGTTTACAATAGAAAATGTTCAGTCTAAACAACAGTCGCTGGATTTACAGTGTAATCTTGCACTGAAAGCCACTGCTGGGGGAAGTAGTTTGAAATTCTATGTGAAACTCAATTCAAAGCTTAATTAATTAGTAGTCGTACTTCAGTAGATCAGTATCATTTAGCTGAACGGTGGAGTGGATAGGAACTGGTGCCAGTAATATAACGGTTGGTTTCCTGGCTTCTGAAGTACGTACAGCATTAATTATTGATCATAATAACAATAACAACATTACGTTGAAGATTAGTGTTTAACACTGGTACCATTATTATACACAACATGCGAGGAGCGGAGCAACTGGGAGGATCCTGAAGTGATACAACAGTGAATCAATGCACATCGTATGTATATGAACATATGTAGACATAATATATTGTACATATATGATCATATCTTGGTAGTAGTGGCAGTTATCCAGTTACTAGTAGTATGCAGCCCTCCTGGGTCGCGTGTGAGCAAAGTGGGTCTGCTGCAGTCTATTCAGGACGAGTCAGACTACAGACACAATTCTTTAGGGATTCCCTGCACTCTGAATGTTTTCCATTGTGCCTTGGCCTTCAGCCACTAACCCATTTGTACCACATAATCGCTAATTTTTTCATCAAGAAATATTACCGAGAGGAAACGTTGTCCTCAGAGCAAAGTGAAAATTAAATGTGCAAATCTAAAAGGTTTTACAGCAATAAAACGATGTATGAGGCCTTGAGATTAGAGAGAGAGAGAGAGAGAGAGAGAGATAGAGAGTACTGATTATATGGTACAACAATCTCCGAGGATCATGTCTGCCACGAGACAGCAATGCCAAATATCTCGCCTATTAAAAGAATGACACAGACCCGTAGATATT
The DNA here is from genome assembly GCA_002895965.2 of Coryphaenoides rupestris. NCBI lineage: Eukaryota > Metazoa > Chordata > Actinopteri > Gadiformes > Macrouridae > Coryphaenoides > Coryphaenoides rupestris. Next base: position 799,263 of record PIJE02000053.1, read on the forward strand.
TGTCACGCATCTATGTGAGCGAACGCCCACCCTTTCCATACGAGGTGGAACCTTTTACTCTATCGAGCCGGGGGAAAGGTTGCCCCGTCCCCACTTAGTGTCGTCTGCAAGCCTGGCGGCCCGGGTTGCCAGGCAGCGCTCCGGTCACGCGGCCGCTCAGAACACAGCGCGGGCACAACACCTGGCGAGCGCGGCTACGCTCCCGTCCAAAAGGTGCTTTCAGTCCAACGCCCTCCGCCTCAACACTCCTGCGCGCTCAACGACACGCGACGTGATGCGATGTGATGCGGGCTGCCGTGTGTGTGTGTGTGTGTGTGTGTGTGTGTGTGTGTGTGTGTGTGTGTGTGTGTGTGTGTGTGTGTGTGTGTGCACGGAGAGTGTGACGCAGTTGTTATCGCCGGGCGATAGCGGATTTATACAAAAAGGCGTCGTGAGTAGTTGACCAAAAGCTAACTAATATAAACATTATTAAATTGATCACAACATCCCCACAAAGACACACACATCCCCCAACAAAGACACACAAAACCACTAATGCATTTATTTGCTATGTACTCGAGGTAAGTAACTTCATACATATGTGTTTTTGTGCTTGCCGGTGGTGGAATTGCCCACCTGTAAATGTTGACAAAAGAACAAGAAGAACGGAAAGAAGAAGTCGCCGCTGAAGAGAGACGGAGAAGAACACCAAACCAAACAGCAGCAGTTAGTAGGCACCAGGAAGGACCCACAACCCGCTGCTCAACAAAAAACAACAACAGGTGTGTTGTGTTGACATCGTCTGGAGTGGTGAGAGAGGGCCTCCCCACTCCCCATCCTCACCATCCCTCACAGCCTCACATCCTCAACAGGCCCTCACAGCCTCACATCTTCACATTTCATTATCATCCCTCACAGCCCCACATTCTTCACAGTCCCCCAATCTCACAGCCTCACATACCTCCACAGCCCCAACATTCTTCACAGCCTCACAGCCTCAACATCTTCACACCTCACAGCCCCACAGCCTCACATCGCACATCCTCCACAGGCCTTCACATCCCCTTAGCCTCACCAGCCTCACACCTCACATTCATTTCACATCCTCACAGCCCACATCCCTCACAGGCCTCACAGCCTCACATCTTCACATCGTCACATCCTCAACATCCTCCATCTTCAACAGCCTCACAGCCTCACATCCTCACAATCCCTCACATCTTCACAGCCCCACATACCTCACAGCCCTCACATCCCCCCATAAAGCCTTTCACATCCTCACAGCCTCACATCTTCACAGCCTCACTAAGCCCCACAGCCTCACAATCCTTCACATCTTCACAGCCCCACATTCCTCACATCTTTACATCCTTCACATCGTCACAGCCTCACATTCCTCACGTCTCACAGGCCTCACATCCTCACAACCTCACATCCTCACATCTTCACAGCCTCACATCCTCACAGCCTCACAATCCTCCACAGCCTTCCAACATCTTCACATCCTCACAAGCCTCACATCTTCCACAGCCTCACTATTCACATCCTCACATCCTCACAGGCCTCAACATCTTCACAGCCTTCACATCTTCACAGCCCCACTATCTTCACAGGCCTCCACATCCTCACATCTTCCCACAGGCCTCACATCCCTTCCACATCTCACATCTTTGCACAGCCCCACATCCTCCACAGCCTCACATCCCCATAGCCTCACATCCTTCAACATCTTTCCACAGACCCCACAGCCTCACATCCTCAACATCTTTACATCCTCACACGTCACACCCCTCACATCCTCAAACGTCTCACCAGACCTCACATTTCCTCACAGACACTCACATTCCTCACATCTTCACTATCCTCAACAGCGCCTCACATTCTTCACAGCCTCACATATTCACATTCCTCACATTCTTCACCAGCCTCACATCTTCACAGCCTCACATCTTCACAGGCCCCACATCTTCCAACAGCACTCACATCCTCACATCTTACACAGGCCTTCACATCCTCACATCTTTCACAAGCCTCACATTCTTCACAGGCATCAATCCTCAACATCTTCACAGCCTCACATTCCCCCATCACATCTTCACAGCGCCCCACATTCTTCACAGCCTCACATCCTCACATTCTTTCACAGCCCTTCCACATCCTCACCATCTTTCACAGCCTCACATCTTCACAAGCCTCACATCCTCACATCTTTTCACATCCTCACATCTTCACATCCTCACATTTCCTCAACATTCTCACATCTTCACATCTTTCACAGCTCACATCCTCACAGCCCCACATCCTCACAGCCTCACATTCTCACAGGCCTGACAGCCTCACATTCCTCACATCTTCACATCGTCACAAGCCTCACATTTCATCAAAACCCACAGCCTCACATCATCAAATCCCCACATCCTCAACAGCCTCAACCTCCTCAAAATCCTCACAAGCCTTTCCATCCTCACAGCCTTCACATCCTCACATCCTCACAGCCCTTCACATCCTCACATTCCTCAAATCCTTCACCAGCCCTCACATCCTCACAGCCTCACATCCTCACATCCTCACAGCCTCATAGCCTCAACATCCTCACAGCCTCACATCCTCATACCCACATTCAATGTTTACCGCTTGGAGCTGGATTGAAGTCCAAAACGGTGCTACAGTTCTTTCACCCTCCGGGTCTTGCGGGGGCAGACATGCTGCTGGCTGCCTGCCGCTGCTGCAACCTGCGGAGGAGGAGGGAGGAGAGGAAACCACGGATGAGAAGAAACGAAGAAGAAGCAAAGAAGGAAGAAGAAGAAGAAAGTTACAAGAGGACGCGTTGATCAGGATGGATGCAGAGGAAAGTTGAAATCGACGAGCTCGATAGAGCCACAGAGACGGAGAGAGTACAGCGAGATGAGAGAGAGCGGAAAGCGCAAGAGAGAGTTCAGAGAGACACGAGTTGAGAGAAGAGGAGTGAGAGAGACAGAGTGAGAGAGAGAGAGTGTTGCAGGGTGGGATGGATGAGGGCGGGGGGGGGGGTGGGTCGACGGGAGGAGGGGTGGAGCAACAAAGTAGGTTCTGCTTGCCGCATCAAGGCCGGAGGCTTTTGGAGAGCGCAAACGGCAGACGGACATCCTGCAGATAGCATACCGCCCTTCCCTTATGTGATGGCTGCTAATGATTAGTGCAGCTAATGGTACGTCGAAGGAGAGAGAGAGACAGAGAGAGAACGAGAGAGAGAGAGAGAGATGAGAGAGAGAGAGAGAGAAGAGAGAGAGTGAAGACGAATGAGATGCTAGAGAGAAGGAGAACACCAAACACAACAACACAACAACAAACAAAACAACAAACAACAAACAAGCTCGTAGAGTGAGTCATCACGGCAGCAAAAAATAAAAAACCACTGTCAGTCGTTAAAGCCGGGTTTATTTTTTAGATATGGTTTTACAATAGAAATGTTCAGTCTAAAACAACAGTCGCTGGATTTTTACAGTGTAAATCTTGCATGAAATGCCACTGCTGGGGGAAGTAGTTTGAAATTCTATGTGAAACTCCAATCAAAAGGCTTAATTAAAATTAGTAGTCGTACTTCAGTAGATCAGAATTTCTTTAGCTTGAACGGTGGAGTGGATAGGAACTGGTTTGCCAGTAATAACGGCGTTGCGTTTCCTGGCTTCTGAAGTACGTACAGGCATTAATTATATGAATCATAATAACCCAATAACAACATTACGTTGAAAGATTTAGTGTTAAACACTCCGGTACCATTATTATTACACAACATGCGAAGGAGCGGAGAACTGGGAGGATTCCTGAAGTTGATACAACAGTGAATCCAATGCACATCGTATGTATTGAAACATATGTTAGACATCAATAGTATTGTACACTATATGCATCATAATCTTGGTCAGTGTAGTGCGCAGTTAGTCCAGTACTAGTAGTTACTGCAGCCCTTCCTTGGGTCCGCGTGGTGAGGCAAAAGTGGCGATCTGCTCGCAGTCTAATTCAGGACGAGTCAGACTACCAGGACAGCAATTCTTAGGGATTACCCTGCACTCTTGAATGTTTTCCATTTGTGCCTTTGGCCATTCAGCCACTAAATCCATTTGTACCGACATAATCGCTTGAAATGTTTTTCATCAAGAAATATACGAGAGAAACGGTTGTCCTCAGAGCAAAAGTGAAAATTAAATGTGCAAATCTTAAAAAAGGGGGGTTTTTACAGGCAATAAAACGATGGTATGAGGCCTTTGAGATTAGAGAGAGAGAAGAGAGAGAGAGAAGATGAGAGAATAAATACTGATATATATGTTACAACAACATCTCCGAGGATCATGTCCTGCCACGAGACAGCAATGCCAAAGTACCTCGGCTATTTAACAAGAATGACACAGACCGTAGATATTTTGTCACGCGATATATGTGACGCGAACGGCCCACCCTTTCGCATACCAGGTGGATACCTTTTTAACTGCTATCGAGCGGGGGGAAAGGTTGCCGCGTCCCCACTTAGCTGTTCCGTCTGCAAGCCTGGCGGCCCGGGTTTGCCAGGCAAGCTGCTCCGGTCACGCGGAACCGCTCAGAACAACAGCGCTGGGCACAACCACCTGGCGAGCGCCTGGCTACGCTCCCGTCCAAAAGGTGGCTTTCAGGCTCCAACGCCCTCCGCCTCAACACATCGCGCGCGCGTCACGAACACGACGCGAACGTTGATGCGCATTGTTGATGCGCGGCTGGCCGTCGTTGTGTGATGTGTGTGTTGTGTGTGTGTTGTGTGTGATGTGTGTGGGGTTGTGTGTTGTGTGTGGTCTGGTCAGTTGTTGTCGGCCTGGTGTTGGTGATTGGGCCTGCGAGCGCCGTCACGCCCGACTCATTGGGTGCGACCGCGTCTATCAGGGTTGAGTGTGGATACGTGTTGGTTTTAACTCCAGGCCTGTCCGTGGGTAACTTTCCCTTTTGTTCGTCGGTGACACGCTCCAACCTGCCGCTCCGCTCATCCACACCGTCATTACTGAGCAACACATTACCATCATCACCGCCGCGCACCAGAAGATAGCAACATAATCAGATTCCTCTCTTCCTGATTGGATAATTATTTGCA
>PIJE02000053.1:809336-874336 GCA_002895965.2 Coryphaenoides rupestris
ATAACGAGACTGAGACCAGCATGTGGACACAGAGAGAGACCAGCATGTGGACACACAGAGACCAGCATGTGGACACAGAGAGACCCCAGCATGTAAGCCACTGTGGCTCCGTGCGTCATGTCCCATTCCTGAGGCCACAATGGGCTCTAAACTGAACAATGGGGCCTCACAGGAACACACAGCACAGCAGTAATGCCACAAACCTCTCCACACTTTAACATCTAAACGTGAATAATGAGCTAAACGGGGGACAGTTCATCATCTACAACTGATATCACAACTGCATTGGTGTGAATAGATTTCCCTTGTTGGGCTGGTTATAAATAAATAGAACAGTCCAGTAGCGACATGCTGTGGTGGAGATGACACCTACTGGCTGATTAGAGCAAAAATAAATGTTTTTTTGGATCATTAGGTTAAATATTTTATTACTTTCTCATTAGTGAGCACGTCTCAGGAGAGAGGTGTGTGTTCAGCAAAACACATCCAGCCGCCCTCCCCAGAGGACCTTATGATTATAATGCAGGTGGTTTTCCAATGAGGGCCAACAGGAACATTTCTAGCTGTGGACGAAAAAGCCAAAGCCAACCACATGAGATGCTGTGGCTGTGTGTGATGACGGCTGAAAAAGCTTTTATTGTAGTAATCACAACATGGCCACCTCGCGTCATCGCATGCAAATGATATGATGGTTGGAATAAAAGGTATCACACAATGCTGCATTTAGAAACATGAACCGTTTCAGCGTTTCACTGCGACACTAAATATATATATACAACCGAGGACAACAAAACAACTTGCAAAGAACTTTAAAGGCAAATGTACAGATATGATCATATTTTTCAAGCACATTCATGTAAAAAGGCAACACAATAAATAAACGAAATGGCACAACGTCATGAAGCACAAGAATAAAATATACAAGAGTAAATTAGCAGACAGCTAGCAAGCAAACGGTCGACCTTCCATGAAACGGCAACACAAGCTGAACAAAACATCAGATTTCAACATCAGATAACAAAAAAAACAAAACATAAATCACAGTCCAATTACAGTAAGAAGAATAAGATGATAATATTTGTATAATTCATATACTATGTCTATTTACAACCGTTTATACAACTGGCGATAGGCGGGGAGTGGAGAAGCCTTTTCATACGTTGGGATGTTGCGGAAGCAGAACAATCAATATGTTAAAGCACTAAGTATCAAGTTATAACCCTTGTAAACATGGAGAACTACTTTCCTCTTCCCATCCCTCAGCTGCAGGTTGCCAGGTTCATATGGTGGGCTTCCTTATTTTAAGGCATAGGTATAATCGACTCTGTCGCTGTACAGCCTCTGGCCACACCATCGTCGCTTAAAGTGAAACGTAAAAATACAGCCTGGTTTACTGACCCGGCGCTTCCACTGTCGTCGTCACCGCCACCGCAACCGCCACCGCCCCTCCCCTCCCCTCCAATCAAACGTCTGTCTCTGGCTCCGCCCCGCACGGCAGGTTATAAAATCTCCTCGACGCCGTGCGCAAAGATCATGACCAGGCCGGGCTCCAGAATCATGTCCTCGCCCATGTGCTGGTTCTCGCACGCCATCACCACCACCGCCTGCTTGCCCGGGATGCGCTTCGCCACGTAGTTCTCGTAGTAGCGGCGGTTCATCTGCCGCGTCTCCAGCGTGGCGAGGCCCTGCGGCCAGTTGCGCTCGTGGGCGTTCTCGATCAGGTCGTTGACGATGGACAGCGGGCAGCCGCTGTCGATCAGCGAGCGCTTGATGACGGCCTGCAGTACGGCGTCGGGGGTGGAGATCATGCCCCCCCAGCGCGTCACCCGGGCCGGCTGCATGGAGTTCACCCACCTGGAGGAGGACACGTCACGTTACATTGAGGGCATTTGGCAGACGCTTTTATCCAAAGAGACTTACAAAGAGTGCATTTGCAGAAAGAGAGAGCAATATATCACTGCGGTAAATAAAGAATAGAGCAGGTTTCACACATTCATAATTGCAAGACTAATAGAATGAGTTTCATAATTACTAGGCTTCCTGCATAACAGCTGAGATAAGAGCAGACGTGCCATTCTGAGTGCTGATTACCAACATCTAAGAACATACAACATGCTAAGCAATGCTAAGTACTATTAATAATGCCAAGACGTACAAACATGTAAGTTAGTGCTAGGGTTAGGAGAGAGAAGGGGGGGGGGGATTAAGCAGAGTCCAGGTGAACTCAGAACAGGCGAGTCTTGAGTCTCTTGTGAAAGCTGGTGAGCGACGTTGCGCGGCGACTGACTAGATCACCAACACTAGCATAGTGACATGCGTGACATTATAGAGAATGGTTTTTTTGGGTCATATATTCCATGCATAAATTGTTTATGACACGTTATGCTATTCTCAGCAGATGGCTTTTTGGCACAGCAACACAAAAGAAACAGGAAGTGGTGCAGGCAGTAGTGCGTGACACGCTACGCCAAGCGAGCTTACTCCAGGATCTCGTTGTACTCGATGCTCTCCTCGAGGTTCTGCAGGGTGGGGTTGGCGCTGCGGATCGCTCGCATGTACGCCTTCAGCAGCTGTATGTCCCGCTTCTGAAACCAGAGGGGGCAGAATATCAGCCAATGGAGCTCGGACTTATTATTGACAAACTGAATTCTATTCTTATACTTGTGCTTTTTTTTTTAAATATTAAAAAGTTGCTACACGCAGCAATGACGCCAAGCATTTAGCTGCCCAAATTCACAGCATTGGAGAGAGTCGTCTACGCCCGCCGCCTCTGCCTCCTCCACCGACTTGAAGCTCACGCGCGTTGCCAGGTTGCGAACACAGAACAAACACTGCATCCATCTAGAAACCCTTCTGGGCTCCAAGCTGTCACCATATTTCAAATGAAACTCAACGTTTCACACGCGTTTCAGCACAGCTCTTCGCAAGAGGGCGAGGCTTTTTATATCGGCTAGGATCCATTACAATATCAGTTGATCCACTTTGTTTGTCTACGTCCCTGGCTAAAGCACGCCTTGTGTTTGGTTTGTGTGCCAATTGGTTTCATATCTGGCAACCCGGGTCACGGGTGTCAAAATGAGTAGTGGGCGGAGCCAACTTTGACGGTAACACCGACCAGAACAAAAGCAGACATTCCGGCCCAGAACGGAGACGGTACTGGCTGCAGCACTGTTGTGGGAAAACAACAATCTCTAATGTCATATCACATTCATTTTATTATTTAGTACAGGAATTTTTTACATATTGCACCTTTAAATCTCTAATGGCATCATGGACATTTTATGATCAAGTACATTAAATGTGTTACATATAGCACCTTTAATAATACCAATCAGCTAAATAATAGTTCATCTAATGGAGTGTGTTCATTATTATTATCATTATATATTCAAATTTTTATAACGTAATAGATCTAGCGCTGTGGCACTCTGAGAGACAGTGGCCTCTTACCTGCTCCCCCAGCTGATGCTTATGCTCTGTAACGTTCTTCTCCAGGTCGGAGATCTTGGTCTGCTGCTGCTGCACCACGCCGCGCAGGTGGCGGATGCAGTTGTGGTTCGACATCTCGTCCTTGGGCATCTCCAGCCTGCGAGAGAGACAGACAGAGAGAGAGACACACGCACACGTTAGCCTGCTGCAACCGGGAGGAGAAACACGATGTCTAAAGGACTCCTAAAAACCGGTTGGAATGGCCCCACTTGACATCACAAGTGAGAGTGTCCTCCACCCAGATGTACGGTGGATAGATCAGCCTCATACCAGTTGCTACAGTCCACTGGGTAGGCTGGTAGGCTGATCTGTCCAGCATACTTCTAGGTGGACACTCCCACTTGTGATGTCAAGTGGGGCCATTCCAACCTGTTTTTGAAACCGCTCGGAATGGCTAATGACGCTCACACCTGGTGGAATAATGTCTCATTTAAAAACAACTCATTAAGAAGTCTCTGCTGTATTGCAACAGCTTGACACCATCTTTGTCGATGTCAGGTTTGATATCCAGGTCATCTCCTCCTGGTGGAACAATCACTACCCCTACGAGTGCCCCTTAACCCTCTGATAGCCAGCGTTCTCCTGCCACTCGGAGGAGCGCTGTACTACTCACCCGCAGCCCTCCTCGCAGTTCACCGGCCGCTTGGGGTTGTGCTCGCAGTCCTTGAGGTGCGACTGCAGCTGGTCGAGCCGCAGCGTGGCGGTGCAGCCGAAGCCCGCGTTGTCGCAGCCGATCTGCAACTTGGACAGCATGTTGCGCATGATGCGGGGCACGGGGCGCAGGTGCGCCAGCGTCACCACCGTGCGGTCCACCGGGCAGATCTGCTGCTGCGCGAACCACTGCGTGATGCAGGCATTGCAGAAGGCGTGCTCACAGTGCGGGGCCTGCAGCACGGTTCCACCACAGAGGAAGACAGCGAAGTTGAAATGACACGGGAACAACAAGAAAACACAAATGGAGTGAAGGACTCTGAATGCTTCTTCAGAAGAGTTCTGAGATCAGAACAAATCGGACGCCCAAATTCCACTTCTAACTTGTATAGTTACACAAAACTGGCCGATATTGGGGGCGGTACTAGAGTATAGGAGGCTGTCTCTCAACCTACCGAGATCTGGCGCCGGTCTCCAAGCCCCGCCCCCCTTCCTTCATACCCCCACTAGTCTACCCTATCGCTGAGGAGGGGGCGGGGCCAGGGACGGCTTTTCGGATACACCGGATTTGGAGTGTGACTTTTCCGAACTAGATCGACCCCCCCACCCCCCAAACAAAGGAAAAGATCCCAACAGAAGGGTCTGAAGCCGGTTTCCGCCGCATTTCGGGAAGAAGCATACAGAGGCCTTTACTGTGATACAAAGCCAGAGGTCAACTCATGGAAGAGAGACAACAAACCTGCACAGGCTCCTCCAGGACTCCACTACATATGGGGCACAGCAGGTCTTCGTCCACCTCCCCCTTGGAACCGGGTGACGTCGTACCCCATGGTACATTACCGGGGCCCGCACTCTCCTGGGAAGAGCAGAGCGCCGCTTATTAATAAAGACAGGCTGTCCGTTTACAGAGTTTGTAGAACAGAGCGCGTGGGAAAGACTTCACACTCACAGAAGGCTATGGGTTCTTCCATTCAGGTGTTGGCCAGTGGCTGACAGATCACATGTGGAAAGAGTCTATTTTGTTGGACAGATGGAAAATAAAACCAAACTATTAAAGCAGGACTTAAATATTCAATTTACAGGATAAGTAGTGCAAACATAGACCAAAACAACTAGTGCTGATGAGTTCAGAAGGAGCCTTTGAATTGTTATGGCATATCTTATGAGGTCTAAAGTTCTATCCCAAATCTGACAATATAATAATACTAATTCGACATTATCCCTGGGGTCTATTGACAATATCTCCATCAGTAAAACAGCTGAAGAGATGAATCGTGGTTTAATAAAGAAATGCGAGCGAGAAAATGTGTTTCATCACGCAATGTGGTTGATGTGATGACCATAAAACAGGATTTTATCAGAGCTCCTTGTTGACCTGCATCAAGTTAGTTTAATGACATCAAACCCAACTGTGCAACACAACACACACACACACGTATATACAGTATATGCCTCATGTGCCATACGGCTTGATATGTTCAGTCTGATGCTGCCTGGTGGGGGTCCCAGGGTGGCATCCCAGTGGGGTCCCAGGGTGACATCCCAGTGGGGGGGGGCATCCCTGACCACCTCCCAGGACACTCAAGACAAGGACCCCATAAAACACACAACAGACATAACGTATAGAGCCGGTTCTGGTTCTGGATGAGGGGCTCAGCTCAGGGACGCTTTAATGGAGCCACTGTTGCAAAAGGATAGCATGGTTAGCACCCTAGTTCTATGGTAGTAACATACAGTACCCTAGGCCTACCATAGTTTAGCACCACTAGCTCTAACGGCTAGCCACCCACAGCTCTAATGGCTAGTAGCTACAGTACCCTAGCCTAGCATGGTTAGCACCCTACCTCTAATGGCTAGCATGGTTAGCACCCTAGCTCTAATGGCTAGCATGGTTAGCACCATAGCTCTAACAGCTAGCATAGTTAGCACCCTAGCTCTAATGGCTAGCATGGTTAGCACCCTAGCTCTAATGGCTAGTAGCTGCAGTACCCTAGCATGGTTAGCACCCTAGCTCTAATAGATAGCATGGTTAGCACCATAGCTCTAAAGGCTAGAATGGTTAGCACCCTAGCTCTAATGGCTAGTAGCTACAGCAGCCTAGCATGGTTAGCCACCTAGCTCTAATGGCTAGTAGCTACAGTACCCTAGCCTAGCATTGTTAGCACCGCAGCCTAGCATGGTTAGCACCCTAGCCTAGCATGGTTAGCACCCTAGCTCTAACGGCTAGCATGGTTAGCAGTAGCAGCCTAGCCTAGCATGGTTAGCAGTAGCAGCCTAGCCCGTATAAACGTATAAAATAAATACTTTATTTTATTTTACGCTCCAATATGAGACTCACGTGACGGTGCGGTAGAACGGAGCGCCGGGTTCCCGCCGGGTTCCCGCCGCGCTGAGTGTTAGCGGAGAGCTAACTAGCCTCCCGCCGCTAGCCACGTCCTGCTGCTCTGCGTTCAGCCCTCCGCACGCATCACGTGGCTCCAGCCGACGCTTCTGATTAGACGACACCGTGACGGAGACACCATGACGTAATAGCTTTACGCAGAATACAACTACATGTAATTATATATTTAAATATTGTGTTTCTAGAATCATGAAATGTTATATATATATATATATATATATATATATATATACATACATGGAAAAGGTCTCAGTATTTAAGTGTATATCCTACCCAATTATGTTGATCACCCAAGTGATTAATGTATGATCCATGCAATTAAGCAATTATATACAAATGCACTCAGCAGTCACTTGTATTTCCATCGGTTTTTATTAATCCACGATGCTGTGAACAGACTTGAGTGGAGCAGGGCAGAGATCCTCTCTGTGACACCAACATCCCAACATCCCAGCAGCCTGTGGATGGAAAACATGACCTGTTCCAGTGTCCGCTTTACAATTCCAGGTGTGGCGTGTATTAATATTGGCTGCAATTACCTTCACGTTGTCAACCCCGCCTTGTTGCTATGCAACATATTGATTGTTGTTAAAATTACTGTTTAGTGACACAATATAAAGTGTTTTAATTAACCTTACATGCCTCAGAAGAGTACTTTACCAGTCACCACTTAATGCATTACATCTTTCCATCCAACTAATTAACTGGATGATTAAGCTCCTGTGTGTGTAATGTTTATGTTGTGGTTCCTCCAACTCTAATAGCAGCTGGTATGAGATGCATTATCCCATAATGAGGGACATTATTCATTGAAACACATGAGCCAGTAAATATTTAGCAATAGCACTTTATTGAACACAAACAACCCTAAGCCACAATACTGAATGACAAGACCAATTGGCTGCAGCAAACATTTTAGAAAATAGATTCAGGTTTAATGTCACTAAATTCTCTTTTGTTTTCTTTTAACGTCAGAAAGACAGATGCAGGTTTTTCCAAAACAGTGAATGATCTTATACATATTTAACATTTTTGTAACAAATCATCATTCACATGTTGACACAAAGGAATAACAAGGCAAAGTGCTTTCAGGATTGCATTATCGAAAAAGAAAAAAACTGAATGGCTTGAGGTTTCGGTGAGGGAGGGGGAAGGGGGGGGGGCTGGTCCTGTCCTAGTGGGGGGGGGGGGGGAGGGTATGGAGAGGGAGGAGGGGAGGGGGTGGGGGCGTGTTTAGAAAACCTCAAACCTTTCACCTTATCCGGTACCCCTAGTAGTCAGATCAGGTGTAAAGATATCAGGGCAGTGTAGAGACAGGGGGCCGATGGGGAGCGGAATTTGGTCTGGAGCGCTCAGGTGAATTTTGAGGGCGTTCCACCGGGAGGCGCTCAAAACTCAACCGTCGCACAGAACGATGGATCCACGTTCAAATTAGACTCGGGTGTCGGGTGTGGGAGGATAATAGTCCAGCTTTGGGACAGAGGCTGACCCAGAAGACATCAAGCTGTAAACAGGAATATAGGTTCAACAGAAAGAAACCCAAAAGCTCATCAATTTCAGAACGCCGACGATTAGATGTTTGTTTAGTAAAGGACTCCTGGTGAACACGCATCGGAGGGGGGGGGGGGGGGGGGAACGTTAAAGGGGTAAGACGACCATGGTAATCTGCATCATAACATTATCTGGCTTCACATTCCAGTGGGTTTTTTTGTCGCTGTATAAATGCTTCTCATAAATAAAATCTTCACGTCAAGTAGACACGTACACATACAGCACAATCAAGCGCACCTCATAATGTATCACCATCATTGCTTAGGATAAACGCTACTCTTGTACTGAGAAACGTGGAGGTTTCAAACAGGCGAGAGACGGACATTACTCAAGGCTGGAGAACATGGAGGTAGGATAAATGCTACTGAAAACAGCAAGTGATGCCAGCGCGACCGTTCCCTCGGCCACCGCCGCCGCCACCACAGCGCTCCGGCGGGGCCTTGGGGGCCTGCGGGGGCGACGGACGCGCCACAAGTGCGGATCTCGCTCGGCTTTTTCTTTTTTTTTTTTTAGAAGCAAAAAAGTTCACCGATGATGAAGACGACGTTAAAACACGAACACGTTCACCCTGTTATTGGAGCGGCTGTGTGGACCACGGACGTCTGGGCCAGCGGGTTGCCAGGGATTTGCATTAATCGAGATGGAACAGAACGGAGCCTCGCCGCTCCGAGAAGTCTCGCAAGGTGCATTTTGATCGCTCACTAAAATGTTAAAGTTTAAACCGCTTCTTTGAGCCTATATTCCCTATGTTCCTAAATGGGTTTGATTCAAAACAAGAGTAAAACTCATTGGTCCTGTTGTCGTCACAAGTCTGGAGCGTGGGCCGCTTGCGAGGGCGTCGCTCGCATTTACATGGACATTAATAACCGTTGAATAACCTCCACGCCGATAGTCTCCCTCGTGGGGGGGGGGGCAATACTGCGCTTCGACCAGTGGTCATGTAAACGACAGGGCAGGACCTCGGGGACCCCCGGACCCCGGTCGCACGGCGGAGGCGGACCGGGACTCTTCATATTCAGTGCATGTATACAGAGGTGAGGGGAACAAATAAATACGAGGGTCTGCTTGTTGCGTGGGACCAACATAACAGACATAATGAACCCAAATCTCCCCAGAAGCACAGCGGAGGGGACAGGGGGGGGGGGACGACGACAAGGAAAGCTTGGTTGTAAAAAGGGTTTCGTACTCGACGTAGCAGCCCCACAGGACCGGGACCACATCCGAACCACGCACGTTGTGCCTGAGCAAAAAACGTCACACTATACACATTTAAAAACCAAAAATTAAAAACAACCCCCCCCCCCCCCCCCCCCAAAAAAAGACAGCGTGCTCCAAGTGCGTCGTCTGTTGAAGGCTGGCATTGAAGTGTTTTGCACCCATTTAAAAAGACGCACAGCGGACCTGACTTAAACGGCAACGAAGCGGCAGACACATCCGACACCAGAACCATCCCTCCCCCCCCCCCACCCACCCCCTCCCGTCTGACCGCGCCGCGCCGCCGTTGCCACGACAACCGGAGCGCGTCGAACAAAAACAGTCGAGGATGGATTTATTGCGGTAGGCTACGTTACTCCCCCCCCCCACCCCCCCGTACGGCGGGTTATTAATGTCCATGTGTAATGTCCACACACTTGTCGACTCCTTTGTACACAGTAGAAGAGCAGGTTTGCAGATCAGTAGGTGAGGTATAATTCTGAGACCACGTGGGAACACCCTGTCACTGACAACACGTTCCCACCAGCGAGACAAGACGACATCATTAATCAACAGGCTGGGCTGGGGGTGGGTGGAGGGTGGAGGGTGGAGGGGTTGGGGGTGCTGGGTGGGGTGGGTGGGGGTACTTTGGAATGTCGGGTGGAAGGAGACTACAAACTCCTATTTTGTGGTTTGGGTTTGTTGTTTTTTTTTAATTCTGAGTGAAGGTGCACCGTAAAAACATTTGATTGTTAACTCATCGGACGCCAGATAAAGGGCACCGTGGTACTGCAACCCTTAGATCGACGACCATCCCCTCTTTTTTCTGTTTTGTTTTTTTTCTTCTCTTTTAAACGTTAACTTTTTTTTTCTTCTTCTTCTTCAAGTCCCCAGCAGAGTAAGGCTGTCGGAGATCAGTGCCTGTTTCAGTCCAGTTGTAAAAATCGAATCGCTAAGTCGGCTACAGGGTCGTCCCGAGGGGGCTGTATGTACACTGGCGGTGGCGGAGCGAGATACGAGGCAGAAACACATCAACGAAATGTTACAAAACATGCATTATACATCCTTTCCTACGGTAGGCTATTCCTAATAGCACATTCATGGGTGGCAGGGGGGACCGGGGAGGGTCGAGGGGGTGTAGGGCCGGGGGGGCGGGGATACCTCCTCTGATATGGCTCTCTGGCATTAGAGTGTTCACGTCGACAGGTAAGGTGCGCTGCCCAGTCCACCTGCAGCAAGGCCGTGTCATTCAGCTCAATGGGTTCACCAATAAACAGGTTGGTTTGTTTTTTTTTCTTTAAAAAGTGTTTGGAACGTAATTTCTAGATCGTCTTTTTTTTCCCCCTCCCCTCTCATTCTTATTATTTTTTTTGTTTGTTTCAGTTTTTTTGTTTGTTTCGTTATATTCCAGACGCATCCTTTGCTGGTGACAACTCGCGGCACTTCTTAAGGGGAATGTTACGCTAAAAACCACGATGACATGACCTCCAGGTAACACGCTCTGGGAACACCGAGGTTATACAGTAGATACAACTCTAACGGAGTCGGGAACTTTACAAGCGTTTAGGCTACACTCGGAACGGTGGAAGGGACACGGCAGAGACCCTTAATGCTCAACATCGATAACAAATATATTATAAGGCATTTCATAACTCCTTTTATCCGCATACGTCACTGACAGCAGGTCTAAATAGTTTGAGGAAAAAAAAAAAAGAAGAAAGGTTTCATTCCAGGAGAACGGGGATGCATATACACATATACACATGCAAATGAACATGTTTATTAGCTAGAAACCGAGTCTCCGGGACGCAGGCCTGCGTCTGGAGACGTCCACGGAGGAACACTACAAACTAAAAATGCCTGCTCCTCCTCGTAAACCCCTCCGTTAACTTGTGCACAATCCCTCCTCTCAGCAGGCAGCTAATAAAGTTGAATATCGATCACAGTTTTAAGAATGTAATATCACACACTCCTGTCCAACGCCTCTCATCTGACCCCAAACGAGAGGACTGCGGAAATCCTTCATTCGCAGCAGAAGAGGGACTTTTGGTGTTAACAAAAAGGGCATAATAATAATAATAGCAATAATAATTTACTTTTTTGTATCAACCAAGGAAGCAATGATAAACAAAAGGTTATTGCACTTATATACTTTTGTTATTTCAAACGAGGTCAGCGTGAGAAGATAATTCATGCCATAATGCCATAAAGAGACAACAAACGTTACACAACTTTTAGAGTATGATCACACTGTTATTAACACTGCACACAGCTACTACTGCAACCCTACTTGTAAAGTCAGTCTACCCTAATAAAAACACTAAACAATCTCCACAATCAATTTGCAACACAGTCACAACAAACAAGTTTGCCTTTAACATAAAATTAACCATCGCGTGCGCTTGCACTACGACCCCACAACTCGCACTCTTAGAAGAAATGTTGTGAAACGATATCGCGGCTTACGCACAAAGAGTCTGAGAGGAACAATCTGGATTCATACGCTCTGGAATTTGAGACTTGTCATTTTTTCCCCCTTCCTCTTTCACCTTACTCTTCCTCAGTCTACAGTTCACGTGTTACTGACAATCGATCCATCCCTCCTCACGTCCTCTGCTCGCCTTACGAAACAAACCCTCAAATAAAAACGGGATTCTCGTCCCGCCATCCGTGTCCGAATCAGTCCCTCTATCGGCTCTCTACCTGAAGATGGAGGCGGGAGAGCTGCTCTCGCCATGGGGTGCCATCTTTGGATTTGTGCTTTCATTATCTACCGTTTCCCCGGCCGCCTCGGTTTGGTGCGCCCAGAATCAGCTCCAGACTAACGTGCTGTTGCTTTGAACCCGCCACCCCCGCGGCGGCGCCACGCCACGCCACGCCACCGGGGTGCGATGAACCAAGTTCGGACGATGAAGGCGGTGGAAACCGACAACTTCTCAATCGCCTCTTTCAAGACGAAACCCTTTTTTTCCCTTTTGAAAGAAAAAAAACAAGAAAAAAATCGAATTATTGTCGCGTAGAATAGGATAGTCGTTACTTCGAGGGGAAATGTGGAGCTATCGTCGTCTTTAACGTTCCTTCTCTGTGCCCCCCCGTTCCCATTTTTATAAGGCTTCCTGGAAGTACAAATGGAAGACCGTACCTTTCGGTAGAAACAAAGTAAAGGCACCGCACCACGCGCACAACGCCACACTGGTCATACTGGTTGGGGGGGGGGGGGGGGGGGGGGGGGGGGGGGACTGATCTCACGCGCAGAGGTAAGGTTACATGGCTACCATGATCTTGCACTTTTAGACTTGAGTGGTACCGACACACACACACACACACACACGGCACGTGAGAGATATTGAAATTATAGGACTCTCACATCTTATTCCCTTATAAACAACTAACCTAAAACTGGGGGGGGGCTTGCATGTCTAGGATCAACATGCAGGTCTTCAAGTTCACACACACACACACACACACACACACGTTCCAAGAAGAGAAAGGGTCTAATTACATTAGGAAAGAGAGATAAAACTGAAGTCATTACGTCACACAAACTTATCACTGATGAGGTAAAAGCGCAGGTCCAATATTAGTACAAGGTGCAGTGGGCTGCTCCGTCGTCAGGTAGGAAACGTTAGACATCTGCTCACACCGAGCGAGCGTTTCTGCGTTATTACATTTCCGGAATAGGCTGGTTCCCGGGAGACGGACTCTCCCCGCCTGTCCACGTCGCGACGCCTCCTTGGGATTTCGCTCTCTAGAGGTCTTTTGTAGGTTTTTTCTTTTTTTGGAAGGGCACCACGTTCATCCACCTGTGGCGTTTGGCTCTGTGTCGCGGACACGCCAAACTTGATTGTTGTATTTTTTTTGTTTGTTTTCCCTCTCTAAATAATTCATTCACAGTGGCGAATATGGCAATATCCCTGCTCCTCACAACAATCTCTGCACGGTGGCAACCATAAGCTATGTGCTACCCTCCACGGATCAGTGTGCTTCCCGACACTCACAGATGTCTCCGATCTAAATTAGTGAATTTTGTTTTTGCAAGCCAACAAAGTACGGTATATTTGATGCAACTTATTAAGATACTGCCAGATGTTTCCTTCTCAGCTTTTAAGGCAAAAGGCTCAACAGTGGATCAAGGAGAGATACATGGAAATTTGCCATATATGAGAATTATTTCAAGTAAAAATTGAGACATCCAATGAGGCAAATCAACTCCATATATATATATTTATATACCATGCGGAAATCTAGCGCAATATATTTTCCCTGTAAAACACATATTATAAATAATCATGTTATTACAAACAGACCTAGAGATTGCTTCGCCATACCAAAAAAAGGACCAATTATCTTCCCCCAAGTGTCCAATTGTAAAATAGTTTTTCTACCGACAGAACTCTAATGGAACACTTGCATTTATCCACGACTACCCCATGCAAACATTTTATACCGATTATGATCACTTTTAAAAAACACTATTGATGAACTATCATAACTGGCCAAACGGACATGCAGCTCCAAACACAAAACATAAATCCGGACGAGTTGAAGTTACTGACCGAGTTAATATGATTGATGTCTAAAGGCAAATAAAGGTTTCTATGGCACTAAATGGGTGTAGCTTAGGTGCATTGTTGTCAAATATAGGCTATCAACAAGTTGGTGTGATGTCCCCTAGCGTGGTTCCTTTTAGCTTTGTTTTACGCATCGTAAGGCAAATCTCAATGGAATGGATGAACGTGAGTTTCTGTTTTCTAGACTCCGGTCCGATCTCTCCTCCCTCCGGCCACCTTGTAGGCAACGCTTCGCACAAAACAGCAGAGGAACGTAAAAAGAGTAAAACGTGACTCGCCTACACGCCGACGGAAACACGAAAGCCTACGCCGGCCACTGCTGCAGGAAGACGAATACAAAACTAATGTGTCGAGAAGTCGGCTATAATCATGCTACCTGTATAGATACATCTTTGCAAGACAAATGAAGAGCGATAGTTTAAAGTCAGGAGAACTTGAATTGTCCTGCTCCAAAATGTACCCTACATTCATTTCAGTCAGTAAATTCATGGCTCAGATTTGAAGGTCAGAGTGTAAACTGCTTGAACATATGCATAAATCCATTGCTGCTTCACCGAGGGGACGTCTCCCCTCAACAAAATTTGGCACACAGGCCGTATTCCTGACCATAGGTTCACACATCCAACCCGCATCGAAGTCCTCCATTGGCATCTATGCTATGATTTACTGAATTGGCCCAAATGGATGGCAGTGCAATAATTGTGCTGCACACGATTACACACACGAGCTCTATTGCTACAATTGGACCTTTCATTGCTTTCTGTGTCTGACTCCAGATCTACGTTATATGCTCCTTTATACGTTAGGTGGATCTTGTCTTGTTTTGTTTTTTTAACATCGAGATCGTTAGCTCCATGCATGTGTACACGGCCGCCGCCAGCAGACGCAAAATGAAATCAAAGCACGAGAATGAAGACGGACCGTACACGAAGGATTCAGGTACAATTTGAGTATCTTCGGGGAGGGGGGAGGGCGCTCAACATGCTGGCCAAATTAGGACATCGGAGGAGGATCAATGGCTGCCCAGACGGACACAGTAGCACCTGAGTGGCACCACCCGAGTAGTACCACCCCAGCAGTACCACCCCAGTACTACCAACCTATAGTACACCAGTAGTACCACCTGATGATGGAATTCATATCTATGCTAGAATTTTAAATATGCTTGTTTATATTTTTTCTTCAAGATCCTCTAAGAAAAAAAAGTGTGTTTGTGTGCAATTTTTGTAAAAATAATAACTGACGATGGTCACAGTCCACATTGGTAATTTAAAAAGGTTGACGTTATCTAGCGACTTTGTTGAACGTGTGCCCCAGAAATGATAGTAGTAGTACTAGTAATAATAGTAGTGATAATAGCGAGCAGGTCTAGGCACTGGACGCGTGGCCCGGGTGCTTAAATGACTTTTTAAAATGGTTTTGCCTTCGATAAACCCAGCCTCCGCCTCACCAGAAGCCGTTGGCTTGGTTTAGTTTTTTTTTTTTCACTATTTTTTTTGCAACCATTCCATCATGGCAGCAAAACACACATGTAAACATGGGTACACACTTCTCCTCTCCTCCCGCACACTTAGAACCTGCATGTACTAAAGTGCTCGCTTGACTATCGTATTTAAGTGCTGTTGGATCAACTTTAAAAAGTATGTCGATTTTTTTTCTCACCGTTTTTTTTTTTTTTTTCTTCTTTTTTCTTACCTTGTTGAAATGTCAGATTTGATTCAATTTTGCCCGGTGCTTCAACGCAAATCCTGAGACTACAAAAATGCACCTATCCAATAACGGACAAAACACAGAGGAAAGCACGGGTATCAAATAGCTCCATTTCATTTCAGTCGTGTATGGAGAGAACTTGAAATTAACTTCTAAAAGACTCCAGGAGATCCCTGCTTTGAAATGGAGTTTGACGGCCAAACTTACAATATTCCCCAAGACCACGGAAGGGTTTCTTAATCTAGGTCCTTCTCCCTTATCAACAATCTTATCTAATGAGTGTAATTGTGCCATTTCTTGACAGTCGATATGAAATTTCCATGCCAATAAAAAAAATGTATCTGAATCTATGACATTTTTCCATCATCGGCCGACGATGGGAAACGCTAGAATGATTAAGTTACAACATACAGGTTTAAGTCACACGAAAAGCTATAGTGGTCCAATACAATCATCTTTAGTATGTTTAGTACAAGAACTGGGAGGGAACGACAATGAAGGAGACACCAAAAGCACAATTATTTGGATTTCTGCTCTCCGTGAAATCTAGAAGAACCTAACGGGGCGTCGCTGGTTCCTTCTCCTCGGTTCCAGTTCGCCCTCTGCTTTAGAACGGGGACCAGCTCTCAATCCCTCCTGGTTCTTTACGACACCAGGAAACATAAAAAAGGTACCAAATTTACTTAATTACATTTCTGACAAACAAGATAGATATTGTGGTTAACCAACTGGTCAATATTGTTGGCAAGCTCTTAAATGAAACAAAAAAAACCAAAAAAAAAAACTGGACAGTTCCAAATCAAGTCGTGGGGCTGTCGACCTGTCCAACAGTCGACGCGTTCCCAACTGAAATAGTTCCTTATGGAAGGCGTGGGGGGGGGGGGAAGAAAGGCATTTTCATGAGAGCCAATAGAGGCCATCCAATGCATTTGTGGTAACACACCGGCGCGGTGACACGCCGACGCGGTGACACACAGGCGCGGTGACACACCGACGCCGGCGCGGTGACACGCCGGCGCGGTGACAGCACCAGCGTGGTGACACCAGCGTGGTGACACCAGCGTGGTGACACCAGCATGGTGACACACTGACGCGGTGACACCAGCATGGTGACACACCGACGCGGTGACACACCGACGCGGTGACACCAGCATGGTGAGACACCGACGCGGTGACACACCAGCATGGTGAGACACCGACGCGGTGACACACCGACGCGGTGACACACCGACGCGGTGACACCAGCATGGTGAGACACCGACGCGGTGACACACCAGCATGGTGAGACACCGACGCAGTGACACACCAGCATGGTGAGACACCGACGCGGTGACACCAGCATGGTGAGACACCGACGCAGTGACACACCAGCATGGTGAGACACCGACGCGGTGACACCAGCATGGTGAGACACCGACGCGGTGACACACCAGCATGGTGAGACACCGACGCGGTGACACCAGCATGGTGACACACCGACGCGGTGACACACCGACGCGGTGACACCAGCATGGTGAGACACCGATGCGGTGACACACCAGCGTGGTGACACACCGATGTCAGACCACCGACACACGGAGCCATTCGTTGAGTCTTCAGAATACAACTAAAGAAGGGGAAACCAAAGCCCTTGTGTTGTGACAGTGATTGTCTATTCAATAACTTAACAAAAAGGCCAAAACAAAAATATTGCTTGAAAACTACGGTAGAACAAAATGGCAGAAAAAGAAAAGCAAAAAAACTAAATTGAAAATGCGCTCGGGCAGCCCTCGACTTCGGAGCGAAGCCCGGGGACGTCGAGACGCAAGGTATTAAGACGGTTTAAGACACAAGCGCAAAAGAAACGGAAGAGAAAAAAAATCTCATTTCGTACGAGCCTGCGGACGCCAGCAGACCGGCGGCCGGGAGGCTCGTCAACACAAGGAACGCTCTTGTTCAATAGGTAGGCCATGCTAGCTGTGAAATCCTCTGTGAGAACAACACACGACAACAAAAACACTGACGGAAAAGAGATGGGGAGGGGGGTGGGGGGGAAGAAATTGAAATGGCTTTTTTTTTTCTCGTTTCTGTGCTCAGAGATACGATGCTTTTTGATGAGGTGTTGCTGGCAGATATTACTAGTAAAGCCTTCATCCATAAATAAACAAGGCCTCAGTCAAATCGCTAATCCTACAATATAGTACTCTAGTCCTGCAGACAGAGGGCGCTAGACCTACGGACCCTGGCTGGAGATTAAGCAGCTGCTAAGAGGAGTTTGACGAGGTATATCGAGATCTATTGTCTTTCTCTATACAGTACAGTTCAGCTCAAATAAATAATTTATAGCCATAGTAGTGTTGATCAACTTTGGTCATAACTTATATGCTTAGAAACATTCTAGCTTAAAACACTTATTTAACAACTTCAAAACATCAAGTTGGCCACGAGGAAAGTGTTGATGCGAACTATGCCAACCTAATGACCACGGCTCTCCTTTGGAAGGAGGCGTCCTTAATAAATTCAGCAGCATTATCAATTTCATTTTTTGTTGTGGTTGTTAAAATGCCAAAGAGAACAATTCTAGGCCGTACATTTAAAGTACACAACGGAAATAACTCGACCCTTTCCCCAACGTTAGGATTGTACTGTCGTACATTAGCATTGCGCGTAAGCAGAATTTAGATCATTCCCTTGTATGATTCCTTCATAATAATCTAACGCACACGGAAACAAATAAAATTAAAATAAATCCCCTCTTTGATCTGTCTTTTGGAAAGGTTGTTGGCTCCTCTACAAGGTCACGGCGTCGCAGCAGGGATGATATGACGTTAAATACCGAGTGACATGGGGGGAGAGACGCAGAGAGGCCTCCATGCTGTTAGCTGTCAGTTACATCATGATGCACACATGATTTTAAAGGGTTTAAATGAGCTGGGGGAGGGGAGGGGCGGGGCAGGGGGAGGAGCCAGATCACGGCAAGGGTCCCCGGGGGTCTGCGGTTGACCTGCGTGACCTTGCAGAGCGACCACTCGCTTTGTTTGTTTCGTCGTGTTTTTGAAGTATCGAGCACGCCGCTAGGAGACGGAGAAATGGGATCTAATTGCATAATTAGGTTTTGACTGCACCTCAAGAGAAGACCAAACACATTCGCTCCGCGCACGCCTAACCACGCTCACGCAAAAACACACGTACGTACGTACATACATACATCTAGAACAGACACGGTGGGGGGGGGGGGCGGGCGGGCGGGGGTCCTCGGGGGCCGGGTTAAAGGGCGTCTCCCCCTGGCGGTGGCGGCGACGGGGACAGCAGCTGGCGAGGAGTCGGGGTTCAGGGGTCAGGGCGGGTGGAGGCGGGCGTGGTGCGGGTCACTCCATCAGACAGCCGTCCAGGCCCACCGCGGCCCCGTGCCGGTCCTTGGCGTAGCCGTTGTGGAGGAGCCCGCCGCTGGGCCGCGGTGCGCAGGCGGCCGTGATGCCGCAGTGCTTCAGCAGGTTGAGGCCCGGCGCCGGGGACACGGCCGGCGGGGAGCAGGAGCAGGGCGAGGGGTCCCGCGGAGGGAAAGGCTTCATGGTGGAGAGGATCAGAGCCAGGCAGTCGGCCACGTCCTTGTTGGGGGCGCAGGCCAGCGCGGGGGTGTGGCCTGGGGGGGAGGCGGAGCATAACCACCGTGAGCACGCTTTAACCCACAGCCGTCCCATGGAGTCTCGTTGGGGTGGGTCAACGTTAAAGGGCTCCTATGTTACACCACCATTTCAGAATCTCCCCCCTTATGACATCACAAGCGGGAGTGTCCTCCCAGATGCACGCATGCTGGACAGATCAGCCATGCCAGCCTACTACCCAGTGGACTGTACCAACCGATAGGCCGATCTATCCAGCATGCATCTAGGTCGACACACACTGATGTCATAAGGGGGAGATTCTAGGAGCCCTTTTATCCATCATCATCGATAAGTATTCAGTACGGTCATGAGGTCGGGGGAGTTGTGCTGACCTTCCTCGTCGACCGCCAGGACGGTGGCACCTCTGCTGAGCAGGGCCTGCACCACCGTGGCCAGGCCGTTCCGCGCCGCCAGGTGGAGGGGCCTGCAACGAGGTCAGGAGGTCAGAGAGATAAAGAGATTGCACTTACACACACACACACACACACACACAAAAGAGCGGAGAGTTTGTTGTATTGGGCTGTGAACAGAGTCTCTGTGCTTACATTTGCAGCGAGCTGTTGGAGGCGTTGATGAGAGCGGGGCTGTGGATCTCACCGAGGATCAGAAGAGCACACATCTCATGGGCCTGGAGAACACAGAAATAAATACATAAATACATAAATAAATACACACAGTACCCCATCAAGATAAACATCCAAGATAAACCATTCTAATCCAAGCGCGCGTTTGCTTTTGAAAGGTGCAGTGTGTGGGAGTTGGTGGCATCTAGTGGTGAGGTTGCAAATTGCAAACAACTGAACCCCTGTCGGTGTTAGCGTTTTATCGCCAAACGTTAGCCAGCGGCTTCGCATGAGAGCCAGGGGTTCGGCTTGTCCGCTCTGGACTCCTGTAGAAACATGGTCATCCTCCGTGGGAAGGCGACCGGCTCCCCATATGTAGCTACGTATAAAAGAGCTCATTCCAAGCTCACGGAAACACAGCAATTCTCTTGGTTTCGGATATGAGATATAAATATTATATTCCACGGACCTTGCTGCAGGCCAGGTGCAGGGCTGTGTTCCCGTTGTCGTCCAGCAGGGTGAGGTCAGCCTTGGCCCGGTGCAGAAGAATGGCTGCCAACAGAAGACAGAAGACATTAGCTCATCGTGTAGAGGGAACATGGACTGCTGTGGTGACCCGGGGTCCCTTGTGACCACTCCCACCATGCGACTATCGGGTCTAAATGGACTCGGAAGCCATCAGCAGTTTAAAGGAGACATATTATACCACCAGGTGTGAGTGTGACGGTGTTTGAGTGTCTGTATGCTGGATCAGCCTACCAGCCTACCCGGTGGACTGTAAAGTAGGCAACCGGTAGGCTGATCTATCCACCACACATCTGGGTGGACACTCCCACTTCTGATGTCAAAAACCAGAGATTCTGAAACCGCTTGGAAGGGTGAATCACACGCTCACACCTGGTGGTATAATAGGAGTCCTTAAATGCTGGAGCTGGAAGCAGACAAAACCGTTACGATCTAGACCACGACCGACTCGGAAACCAACTCAGCATTACCAGTTGGAAAACATGAAATGCGCAAACATTCAGGGGCGTAGCTAGTCAAACTACGGCTTCCGTTCACACACACACACACAGGAAGTGTTCCGGAAGCTTTACTGCGTGATGCCGATCGACTGTGTGTGAAAGTGTGGGCGTGCGTGTGGAAACCACAAGGTTTGATGCAACATCCTGTTTCCCCCACATTCTTATCTTTGCATTCACATTGAAGGCATTTGGCAGAAGCTCTTATCCAAACCGACTTACAAAGAATACATTTGTTGAAGGAGAGACAGCAATATATCACTGTGGTACATAAAGATAAGAATAGAGCAGGTTTCAAGCATTCATAGTTGCAAGGTTAATAGAACGAGTTTCATAATTGCTAAGTTGCCTGCATAATAGCTGAGATAAGAGCAGACGTGACGTTCTGAGTGCATCTAAGAACATACAATATGATAAACAACCCGGCAACACATCAGCATCCAAAACGGGCCCCCACCCCCCCACACCTACCCACGGTGCCGCTCTGGCCCTTGTCTGCCGCCACCATCAGCGCCGAGCGGCCGCTCTCGTCCACACCGTTGACCTGCGCTCCGTGGCGCAGCACAAGCTGGAGACCCGCCACGTCCTCCGCAAACGCCGCGGCATGGAGCGGGGTCCTGCGGGGGGGGGGGCAGACGGTTAACCACAAACACACACTAAACACAGCATAGCTAGCATGCGCTGGGGCCACACCCATGAGTTGCTCACTGCTGCGCCCTGTGACTGAATGGTTTACTGCGGTTGACGTAGTAAACATAGTGTTCATAACCTATATTATGATTATAACCAATATAAATGTACCCCCTGTAGTCCTCCAAGGCTCCCCTAGGGGGAGCAGTATATATATATATATATATATATATATATATATAAAAGCAGCGTTGTTCTCACCTTCCTTTGGCATCTCTGGTGTTGATCATGTGGACTCCGGCTGTCTCCAGCAGCCTCTCCGCTGCGCCACAGTGGCCGTTCATCCTGCAACCACCAGAGTGATCTGATGACCAACACTTTACGGACAAACAGACTGCAATACGGCCTCCGGGGGGGGGGGGGGGGGGGGGGGGCGCGCAGGCTGATATATGGCCTCCAGCCACCAGGGGGGCGCTGAAGAGCTGGAGGGGGGGGGAGATACTCACAGAGCACAGTGCAGCGGTGTGAACGGGTTGCCCTCCTCGTGGATAAACGTTTTGTGTTCAAGTAAAACCTCCAAACAGTCTTCATGCCCTGCGGACGGAACGACAGGCACCAATCAATCGATCGATCACGGTGACAAGCGAGCGACAGCGTTTCCCCCGTCGATGACTTCGTACGGTGGTTCCCAACCGGAGGGTCCTGGCGGGCGAACGCCTAACCCTCATCTTTAGGAAGACGCCCATGAACTCAATGTCTTACCATTTAATTGAGTTTAGCCCCAAATTGTTGCAGCTCTTTGTTGGCTCAATTTTTTCAACAGTAGGTTAAATTCAAGAACATGAACCTGGATATGCAGTGAAATGAAAACGATACAATTATTTTGGATTACTGTAATATATGTAAATAAATTGCATTTTTGGGTCCTTGTGACTTAAAGGACCACGATTATACCACCAGGTGTGAGCGTGACTAGCCAGTCCAAGTGGTTTCAAAAACCGGTTGGTATGGCCCCACGTGACATCACAAGTGGGAGTGTCCAGCCAGCTGTATGGTGGATAGATCATCAGCCTACCAGTTGCTACAGTCCACTGGGTAGGCTGATCTATCCAGCATACTTCTAGGTGGACACTCCCACCTAGCTAATCACATGGGTCCTCACTGAGGTGAGAACCACTGATCCCCCCTCCTCCTCCTCCTCCTCACCTTTGTACGCGGCCCAGTGGGACGGCGTGTATCGCTTGCTGTCCAGCAGTTTGTCCTGGGGGTCAGAGGTCACGGCGGCGGGGGCCAGGCCGGCCAAAATGTCCGTGTAGCCCCGCGAGGCGGCGTAGTGCAGCGGCGTGCTGCCCTGTACGTCCCGGCACAGCGCCGACGCCT
This sequence comes from Coryphaenoides rupestris, assembly GCA_002895965.2. Lineage (NCBI taxonomy): Eukaryota > Metazoa > Chordata > Actinopteri > Gadiformes > Macrouridae > Coryphaenoides > Coryphaenoides rupestris. The sequence continues at coordinate 832,143 of PIJE02000053.1, forward strand.
TGTGCTCCAAGAGCACTGCCACGCAGTCGTCACGGCCCAGCACCGCCTGACACACACACACACTAAATTATGAGTGCATTTATATTGCGCTTTTATCCAAAGCGCTTTACAGTATTGCCTCACGGCGGTGCCAACCATGCAAGGTAACAACCAACACGTCAGGAGCAGTTAGGGTTAGGTGGTGTCTTGCTCAGGGACACCTCGACACTTAGCTAGGAGGCAGAGCCCGGGGATCGAACCAGCAACCTTCCTGTTGCCAGACAATCGCTCTTACCTCCTGAGCCACTGCCGCAGTAGCAGTCTTAAGAGTTAATCTTTACTCAGCAGTCTAAAGTAAAGATTAAATGTCTTGCACCTGTTCTTTAACCTTGACCGCAATATTCTTACCGAAAATGCGACATAATGCCATGGAAACATAAAATACTTTACCTGTTAATTACCCATTAGTCATTAATAATAACTTAAGCAGCGTGAATCACTAAAACAATTCACACTGGTGTCACGTTAACGTGGCGGCGGCAATCTGAAATGTAAACGTCGAAACTGTTTATCTAGCGCTAGATTTTCTAAACACACACACGCCACAAACGACACAAAGGGCACCGGAGGGCAACACAATGGGTGTGAGGTCACCACCGGGCAGCACAGCCCAGGCCTTGTTTGCCCCCGACATCAGTGGTGTCGTCGTCGTCTAAGCGCCGGACTAATAAAGGTTCGTATTCATGACGGAGGACCCACCCCTCGGTGCAGCGCCGTGCTGCCCCGCTTGTCCTTGGCGTCGGGCAGCGCTCCCCTCTCTAGCAGGAGGCGCACACACTCGATGTGGCCGCCCAGCACGGCCAGCATCAGGGGACTCCTGCAGGCACAGGCACAGACACACAGAGGAGCGGATTAGCGGTGGAGTTAGCTTCTTTAGCCTCCCGACAGAATACACACACAAAGCGTCCATGGCGCTGACGAGTTAGGGTGACTGCCTACAGTCGAGTTAGGACTACCACGCACGTAACCAGTACAGCAAAGACTACAAGTAAGTAGAACTACAGGTCAAGTACCGAAGTATCAGTGAAGACTGCATTTAAGTAAGATTACAGTCCAAGGTAGAGCGAGACTACAGTGAAGACTACAGTGAAGACTACAGTCAAGTAGACTGCACTTAAGTACCAGTACAGCGAAGACTACATTTAGGGCATTTAGCAGATGCTTGTCCAAAGCGATTTACAATAAGTACATTTGTCCGAGGGAAAGTGAAACAACAACACAATACGCAACAATATGAGAACGGCTAACAGTAGAATCAGAATGGAAAGACGTTTCAATTCTTTCAAATTCTCATCCTTGCTAGTGCAAGTGATCCAGTAAGTACAGTGAGGTGGTCTGGGTTAGTCCTGAAGACTACTAGAAGACTGCTTGGCTGGGCCTAGCAGCAGCAGGACGGCCACTCACTGGCCGAGTGTCGGTGAGTTGGTGAGGTCCCGTCCTCCCCGTTCTCCAATCATATCATCAGCAGGCAGTCGGTGTGGCCGTTGCCGCTGCGGAGAGACGTCCACGGATCACGCAAATACTTTAAAACATTACGACGTCAAAGACAGAAGTCATTGAGAAGGCAGAACCATCACCGTTTCGTCCCGTGTCCTCTGGGTCATTTGTTTACATTAAAGGAGACACATTATGCCACCGGGTGTGAGCGTGATTAGCCATAATAGAGTCCTTTAAAACATGAAGACGTCAAAAACCAAAATCATTGAGAATTTCGGGAATTCCCATTTGATGCTAATCGGTTCCAGTAATCGGAACCGATTACTGGAATCGGTTCCGGTTCCAGTAATTTACATTTAGGGGGATTAAGCGCCCGTCCACGTACCTGCGACGTGGATGGGCGTCCACATGAGGCGGTTGTCGTTGAGCAGACAGGAGGCGCCCTGGGCCAGCAGCACCTCCACGCAGCGCACGTAGCCCTTCTGGGCAGCCAGGTAGAGCACCGAGCGGCCGGCGGCGTCCTGTGCGTCCACGTAGGCCGCCGTCTCCGTGAGCACGCGCAGGGCCTGCCAGTGGCCCCGGTCCGCCTGTAGGGGGGGAGGGAGGGGAGAGGGGGGAGGGAGAGGGAGAGAGAGAGAGAGAGAGAGAGAGAGAGAGAGAGAAAGAAAGAGAAAGAAAGAGAGGGAGGGAGGAAGTGAAGGAAGAGAGAGAGGGAAGAAGGAAGAGAAGGAGAGAAGAAGGAGAGAAGAAGGAGAAAGGGAAAGAGGGAGAGGAGCAGAGAGGAGCCGCAGTGATGATTAAAATGCACACGTCCAGAATGATTGGTTGATGGACTGATGGCTGATTGATGGCTGATTGGCTGGTGGTTGATGGCTGATGACTGATGGCTGATTGATGGTTGATTGGCTGGTGGTTGATGGCTGATTGATGGTTGATTGGCTGGTGGTTGCTGATGACTGATGGTGAGCTCCCCCTGCAGGACACCGCTGCACTACGCTGCTGCCAATGGGAGGTACCAGTGCACCGTGACCCTGGTCAGCGCCGGCGCCGAGGTTAACGAACCTGACCAGACCGGCTGCACGCCCCTGCACTATTCTGCCGCCTCACAAGCCTTCTGCAGGTCAGGGTCAGAGGCCACGCAGCCCAGGGGTCAGAGGTTACACACCCGGGGGTATATTAATCCAGAACGGCAGGTTATTTTACACCACGCTGTCTAATCCCAAATCCTCCGGTGCTTGTCTCGCAGAGTCGACCGTCATTTTTCTGGGAGCCACCAGGCTAACGAGGACGATGCTAAGGAGTCCTACTTGTACGTTTCTTTTCCTCGCTCTCCTTCATCTCTTTTAATGCCGAATACGTTGCCAGGTTCTCCTGTGGTTGCCGCGCTGTGTTGCTACAGTCGTGTGTGTCTCTGTGTCTCTGAACAGCTGCTTGGAGCATCTCCTGGACAACGGCGCCGATCCGTCGATGGTCAACTCCAAGGGTTACAGCGCGGTCCACTATGCAGCTTACCATGGCAACAAGCAGAACCTGGAGCTGGTACGTGTCTGCCCCTCCTCGCTCTCTTTCCGGCGGTCGCGGTCGCAAAGCGCTGAAAGGCCAGCGTTCGGTTTATCGCCAATTAAAACATTTCCAGTTGCTCTTAAAAGAGGCCTATGAAGCACTTATATAGACCAGTCCGCATCCACAACCCACGTCTCCCAAAAAAAGCTGTTGTTTTTTTTATCGGGGGTCGCTTTTAAGTTCACAAACAGCTGCCTAAGAGGAGGAGGGGGAGGAGGAGGAGGATGGGACGATCTGTTCTGTTCCTCCTGTCAGCTGTCCAGAGATAACCCTGTCCTCCATTTTGTTCTCCTCCCCCCCCCCCCCCCCCCAGCTTCTGGAGATGTCCTTCAACGCACTGGGAGACATAGAGAGCAGCAACCCAGTCAGTCCCTTGCATCTCGCCGTGAGTCCTCCTCCGTTTAACATTTTAACAGCTTTCCCGGAGTTCAGATTCAGCATTTCTACCAGTACTACACTCAAGTAGACTACAGTCAAGTACCAGTACAGTGAAGACTACATTTAAGTAGACTACAGTCAAGTAGACTACAGTCAAGTAGACTACAGTGAAGACTACAGTCAAGTAGACTGCACTCAAGTAGACTACAGTCAAGTACCAGTACAGTGAAGACTACATTTAAGTAGACTACAGTCAAGTAGACTACAGTCAAGTAGACTGCACTCAAGTACCAGTACAGCAAAGACTACATTTAGGGCATTTAGCAGATGCTTGTCCAAAGCGATTTACAATAAGTACATTTGTCCGAGGAAAGTGAAACAACAACACAATACGCAACAATATGAGACGGTACAGTAGAATCAGAATGGAAGACGTTTCAATTCTTTCAAATTCTCATCCTTGCTAGTGCAAGTGATCCAGTAAGTACAGTGAGGTGGTCTGGGTTAGTCCTGAAGACTACTAGAAGACTGCTTGGCTGGGCCTAGCAGCAGCAGGACGGCCACTCACTGGCCGAAGGTGTCGGTGACGTTGGTGAGGTCCCCGTCCTCCCCGTTCTCCATCATCATCAGCAGGCAGTCGGTGTGGCCGTTGGCCGCTGCGGAGAGACGTCCACGGATCACGCAAATACTTTAAAACATTACGACGTCAAAGACAGAAGTCATTGAGAAGGCAGAACCATCACCGTTTCGTCCCGTGTCCTCTGGGTCATTTGTTTACATTAAAGGAGACACATTATGCCACCGGGTGTGAGCGTGATTAGCCATAATAGAGTCCTTTAAAACATGAAGACGTCAAAAACCAAAATCATTGAGAATTTCGGGAATTCCCATTTGATGCTAATCGGTTCCAGTAATCGGAACCGATTACTGGAATCGGTTCCGGTTCCAGTAATTTACATTTAGGGGGATTAAGCGCCCGTCCACGTACCTGCGACGTGGATGGGCGTCCACATGAGGCGGTTGTCGTTGAGCAGACAGGAGGCGCCCTGGGCCAGCAGCACCTCCACGCAGCGCACGTAGCCCTTCTGGGCAGCCAGGTAGAGCACCGAGCGCCGCGGCGTCCTGTGCGTCCACGTAGGCCGCCGTCTCCGTGAGCACGCGCAGGGCCTGCCAGTGGCCCCGGTCCGCCTGTAGGGGGGGAGGGAGGGAGAAGGCGGGAGGGAGAGAGAGAGAGAGAGAGAGAGAGAGAGAGAGAGAGAGAGAGAGAGAGAGAGAGAGAGAGAGAGAGAGAGAGAGAGAGAGCAGAGAGAGAGAGAGAGAGAGAGAGAGAGAGAGAGAGAGAGAGAGAGAGAAAAGAAGAAAGAGAGGGAGGGAGGAAGTGAAGGAAGAGAGAGAGGGAAGAAGGAAGAGAAGGAGAGAAGAAGGAGAGAAGAAGGGAAAGGGAAAGAGGGAGAGGAGCAGAGAGGAGCCGCAGTGATGATTAAAATGCACACGTCCAGAAGGTGAGTTGTCCTCCGTTAAAGTTGGGTTGATGACTGATGGTTTCTGGTTGATTGGTGATGGTTGATTGGCTGGTGGTTGATGGTTGATTGGCTGATGGTTGATTGGTTGATTGGCTGGTGGTTGATGACTGATGGCTGATTGATGGTTGATTGGCTGGTGGTTGATGGTTGATTGGCTGATGGTTGATTGGTTGATTGGCTGGTGGTTGATGACTGATGGCTGATTGATGGTTGATTGGCTGGTGGTTGATGATGGCTGATTGATGGTTGATTGGCTGGTGGTTGATGGCTGATTGATGGTTGATTGGCTGGTGGTTGATGGCTGATTGATGGTTGATTGGCTGGTGGTTGCTGATGACTGATGGTGAGCTCCCCCTGCAGGACACCGCTGCACTACGCTGCTGCCAATGGGAGGTACCAGTGCACCGTGACCCTGGTCAGCGCCGGCGCCGAGGTTAACGAACCTGACCAGACCGGCTGCACGCCCCTGCACTATTCTGCCGCCTCACAAGCCTTCTGCAGGTCAGGGTCAGAGGCCACGCAGCCCAGGGGTCAGAGGTTACACACCCGGGGGTATATTAATCCAGAACGGCAGGTTATTTTACACCACGCTGTCTAATCCCAAATCCTCCGGTGCTTGTCTCGCAGAGTCGACCGTCATTTTTCTGGGAGCCACCAGGCTAACGAGGACGATGCTAAGGAGTCCTACTTGTACGTTTCTTTTCCTCGCTCTCCTTCATCTCTTTTAATGCCGAATACGTTGCCAGGTTCTCCTGTGGTTGCCGCGCTGTGTTGCTACAGTCGTGTGTGTCTCTGTGTCTCTGAACAACTCACCTTCCCATCGTATCCCTCTTATTCAATCCAGTACCGCTACCTCAAGCGCAAATTCAGAACATTCAACATTTCTGAAGAGGCTAGACACGAGCCAGACAAACACATCTTTATGACCCAGAAGAGTTTTGTTGTGTGTGTGTGTGTTGTGTGTGTGTGTGTGTGTGTGTGTGTGTTGTGTGTGTGTGTGTGTGTGTGTGTGTTGTGTGTGTGGTCAGGAGGCAGGCAGGCGGTGGCATTGCTAGGAGACCCACCCTCCAGAAGCAGCAGCGTGAAGACAGGTCCGTCCAAAGTTGTCCGGGGTGTTGATGTCGAACCCGGCCGATAGAACGTGCTCTTTACTCATAGACGACACTATACTATACAGCTGACCTGAGGAGGAGGAGGAGGGGAAACAGTTAGAGACACAGAGCGCGGGACACACACACACACATCAACGTAACGAGTTTAGCACCGCTCATGATCATCTCATCACCAACCTGAGGAGAGTAACTTGCGACAACAGTCTGAAAACCCGTAGAGCACAGCCAAGTGCAAAGGGAACATTCCGTGGATCCCACGTCTGCAGAGAGAGAGATCGGACGTCAACTGATTACTGGCAGACGACAACAAAAACACAACAACCACAACAACAGCAGCAGCAGCAGCAGCAGCAGCAGCAGCAAGACCACCGCTGGCCGCATCGATGTGTCGGGCTCCGGCGAGGCGCGGTCCTCACCTGGCCGTGTCTGCGCCGTTGGTCATCAGAGTGCTGATCAGCAGCTCGTGGCCGTACTTAGCAGCGACGTGGAGCGGGGTATTGCCATATTTATCCACACAATCTATCTCCCCACCTGAGTGAGAGAGTGAGAGTGAGAGAGAGTGAGAGTAGAGAGAGACGGGAAGTCACCATGTGGTCATTAGGTCGGGTGATTAGCTTGAGGATAAAATTGCATTAGTCCACATGGGCGGGCGTCTCCGTGGTTACCGTTTTGGATGAGGATCTGGGAGCGGGTGAATCGTCCGTGAATGGCGGCCATGTGCAGGGGACTCTTGCCTTCTTTACTCTGCAGACAGACGGACAGACAGAAATAAACACAAATCAAATCAATCACATCCCCGTAAAAAAAAAAAAAAATCACATCCAATAGCAAAAGGTCAGCAGCACATCTTTACGACGCCACACTTCAGTGGGCGGGCCCGCCACACATCCATAAAAACACTTGGTCCACAGACGGGGCCGGGGGCCGCTCCGGTTACCTGCTGGTTGACGTCGGCGCCGTTGTTGACCAGCAGCTCCAGGCAGAGGGCGCCGTTGGTGGAGACGGCGGCCAGGTGCAGCGGGGTGAAGCCGCTGCGGTTGGGCTGGTTGACGTTGGCGCCGTGGTTCACCAGCTCCGTGGCCACCGCCTCCTGGCCCGTGTAGCATGCCACATGCAGCGCCGTGTTGCCGAAGCTGTTGGGCTCGTCGATCTGGAGAAAGCACGCGGCGGCAACAAGACACGACACAGCGTAGGCGTTAAATATATATAGTTACACTACACATAAAACAATACAAATAACTATTGCTTATTTTTATACATATTTTTTGAATTACTACATAATTACTTTCTCTTACTTTCTTTTTCTTTTCTTTGCATTTTTCCTTCATAGTTTATTGTACATTTTTTATTGTAAATTGTAGTTTCGGAAAACTACTTGGCAATAAACCTGATTCTGATTATCAAACAAAAAACTGTAATTCTAAGACTCAGAAAGTAAGAAATAATCAAGCCACATGACTCTAATCAAAACACTGGCTCTGAAACCTTATCAACGAACCACTGATCATAGTGGTGATCATCACGTCTCTGGAGACAAGCCCTGCCCCCTCCCCAGCCCCCACTGCCTCCGTCGCCCCCCAGGGGTTTGTCTCCCCCTCCTCCTCCTCCTCCTCCTCCTCCTCCATGTAGCTCACCTCCGTGCCGAGCCTCAGCAGGTACTTGACAATGTCCAGGTGTCCGCTGGCGGCGGCGGCGTGGAGGGGCGTGTAGCCCTGCTTGTCCTTGCAGCCCTTATCGGCGCTGCGAGAGACCAGCAGCTTGACGATCTCCACGTGACCTGCGGGGGGTGGGGGCGCAAACATAACAGACATGGGGGTGTTTCACATTAATACCGGGGGCATTATGGAAGAAGATGCCAACACATTATTCATGCCATGTTTATGGCGCATCATAAAAAAAAAAAAGAGTAAGTGCCAGCACTTAGGAGCTGGCAAACCTCAAGACCTTGGGACTCTGGGTTTGTGCGCAGGATGCATCACGGCAAGACTTCCACTGCACAAACTGAGTCGTCTCACGAGGTCTACACCCCGCATTAAAACCAGCTCTATAGACACCATCGCCTTGTTTCAAGATATAACACTGGTGCTCATTACATCCATATCCACCATTAAAAACACATTTCATCTGATAGATCAATGTTATAAAGTGCCAATAAACAAAAAAGGTCTCTTTTGCGTCAAATCTGTTTTGCCACGAACACAACAGACTAAAGGTATTTCAGCAGGGGTTTGGAGGAGCCGAGATAAAACCCTTTAACCGTAGCCCTGCTAGTTGTGGATGTCTAGCGGCTCTTCCATCCAGTGGCGAACTGCTCACCCAACGTAAGCAGCACAATGGATGGGCTTGTCCTCCTCCTTCTTGTTCGATGCCTCAGGATTGGGCCCCTATTGTTTCAACAGCCAAGTTCACCATACTAGCCATTAACAAGAATCCGACTGTCACACCGGAGGCACGCGCACGTCTCCAATTATTCTAAAACGGCTCTCGGATCGTTTAGGGTCCGGGTCCGGGTTTGGGTCGGGGAACCGGCTCCATCCCTTACATCCCCTCCTCACCTCCTGGAAGCCGCTCTGCGCGGCGTGGTGCAGGGCGCTGCGGCCCGTGCGGTCGGCCATGTTCAGGTTGCTCAGCTGGCTAAGCAGGGTCTCGGCGCAGCGAGACGCGCGGTTGGCAGCCGCCACGTGCAGCGGCGTCTGCCAGAACTTGTCCCGCGCATTGGCCTCCGCCCCGCGTCGGAGCAGGAGGCCCACTGCCCTCTGCAGGGAGGGAGGGAGGGAGGGGGGGGGGTGATGGGTACCAGTTAGAAACAGGCAGAGGAGGCAGGATAACATGACGGGCATTTCCATGCGTTTTTGCAGTCAAAATGATTCGTTTTGAGTGGCACCGCGGGTGACGTACTTCATTCCGGGAGGCAGCCGCCCTGTGCAATGGAGTCAACCACACGTGGTCTTTAGCATTAACACTGGCACCTGCCAAGAGGAAAGAATGCATGCTAAATAGACATTGAGAACGTGTGTGACTGACACAAACACACACACACACACACACACACACACACACTCATACACACACACACACACTCATGTATGATGGATATTAGGTGCACATAAGAGACAAGATGATGATGATGATGTGAAACAGTTCAGTCTAATTGCAGAAGACCCAGACCTGATTCGATGAGAAGGTCCATTATATGGACGTCACCCACACAGGCAGCAGCATGCAGCGGCGTGCGCCTCTCCTGGTCCTAGGGAGTCAAGAAGCCATCAGGACCAGGAATAACATAAGATAGAACTTTATTAATCCCGAAGGAAATTGTTGTGCCAGGTTGCATAGCAATACAATAAAACAATAGAGAAATACACAGAATAATACCAAATAAACTAACAGATTTACAAATGTAGTCGAAATATAAAAATATATAGGCAAGATAAGGTATTCAGACGGCGAAGACGATTTGGCATAATTGAAGTGTAATACAGCTGTGATAATAATAATGGTTAGAGGATGTATTGCACCTGATAGAAAGAATATTAAGAATATTGCACATAATGTTGAAAGGTAATGTAGGAGAGGTATTTCACATGACATTAAGAATATTGCACATGATGATGAGAGGAGATGAGAGGTAGTATTACAGGTCATATTTAGGGATAACATTAATAAGAATAATATAGCACATGATAGAGAGTATTGCACATGATGTTGGGTCGAATCAGTGAGGAGCTCCACTAAGAGACGGGCTACCCAGAGGCTCGTTCCTCCTCTGCGGAGCTCAGCAGCAGCACACACATCCATCCCTACCGTGGTACGTACCAGTGCATTGACATCCTCCTTCTTGTGCAACAGCAGTTGAACTTCTTCAGCGTTCCGGTTGAAGATGGCCTGGACCAGAGGAGGCTGAGGAGGGGGAGAGCTCCCAGTTAGCGCCACGCAAACGTTACATGACAAGCCCAGCTAAAGGCTAGGCTTTATTGGGTTTTTTAAATGCATCGACTAAACGGTGGTGAATAACATAAGATAAGATAAGATAGAACTTTATTAATCCCGAAGGAAATTCTTGTGCCAGGTTGCATAGCAATACAGTACAATAAAAAAAAAATAGAGAAATCAACAGAATAATAAAAATAAACAGATTTACAAATGTACAAATATATAGACAAGATAAGATATTCAGATGGCAAAGACAATTTGTCATAATTGAACTGCAATACTGTGATGATGATAATAATAATAATAATAATAATAATAATAATAATAATAATGGTTAGGGGACGTATTGCACCTTATAGAAAGAATATTAAGAATATTGCACATAATGTTGAAAGGTAATGTAGGAGAGGTATTGGACATGATATTAAGAATATTGCACATGATGAGAGGAGATGAGAGGTAGTATTACAGGTAATATTTAGAGATAACATGATATTAATAATAAGAATAAGAATAAGAATGTATGTGTTACACAATGCATTCATTATTAAAAACAAAACACATGATCTCTTTTGCATCTGATGTTGTTGTTGTCATAGATAAAAGCGTGTCTTCGGTCTCCACCAGTACATAGACGGAGCCCGATAGCAGCCCTGCATTACCTGACCCTGGGGACAGGCTAACGACGTCAGCGGCTAACGCTAGCTAGTGCGACAGGCTAACGCTAGCTAGTGCGACAGGCTAACGATAGCTAGTGCAACAAGCTAACGCTAGCTAGTGCGACAGGCTAAGCTAACGATAGCTAGCGCGACAGGCTAACGATAGATAACGCGACAAGCTAACGATAGCTAACGCGACAAGCTAACGATAGCTAGTGCGACAGGCTAAGCTAATGCTAATGGAAGCTGCAAAAGCCGTCGGGGCCTGGAGCTCGTCAGAAAATAAACATAATAAATAATAATAAATATAATTAATAATAATAAATCAGTAAATGCACACATATCTCCAGCTAGAGGGCGGGACGACGACGCGTTCTCTGGGAAAAACGTCTTTACTGCGCACTGCAACCACCGGCCACCAGCAAGTAGACGGGGCCGCCCCATCCACACAGTAGCAGCAACGCACAGAGCCAGACCAGCACCATCAAGTAGACGGCGCCGCCCCATCAACACAGCAGCAGCAACGCACAGAGACAGACCAGCACCATCAAGTAGACGGCGCCGCCCCATCAACACAGCAGCAGCAACGCACAGACAGATCAGCACCATCAAGTAGACGGCGCCGCCCCATCAACACAGCAGCAGCAACGCACAGAGACAGACCCGCGCCAGCAAGTAGCCACGACCCATCAACGCAGAGACAGACCCGCGGCAGCAACACACACACACCACGCACGCACGCAAGTAGACGGCGCCCCAACAACACATCAGCAACGCTCAGAGACAGATCCGCACCAGCAAGTAGACGGCGCCGCCCCATCAACACAGCAGCAACGCACAGAGACAGACCCGTACCAGCAAGTAGACGGCGCCGCCCCATCAACACAGCAGCAGCAACGCACAGAGACAGACCCGCGCCAGCAAGTAGCCACTGACCTGGTCTACGATGTTAAGAACTCCCATCTCCCGAACTCAAGCCGGACGGAGCTCCCTCATGAGGATCAAACTGCTGCGGGGTTTAGGGGCGGCGGCGGCTCCACGGTCGTCAGGCTGCACCCATAACACGAGAACCGACAGCGAAGCAGAACCGGCGGGTCGGCGGGCGGCGGGTCCGTCGGTGTTGTTGTCAGGATCCGATGTCTCCTGCTGCCGTCTGTCTGCTGCTGCTGCTGCTGGCGCCCAGCGACCGGAGACCGGATGTGGGGCTGGGCCGTTATTCCGGTCTACCGGCCAACACCGTTTACAGAGAACAGCGACAGCGACGACGACGACGACGGGATAATTAATATGGAGGTTTCTTTTTTAAATAAAAAATTCAATTCAATAATAATAAAAATACAAAAATCCAAATAAAAAATCAAGGGGGATTGACAGGTGATTGACAGTCTTTATGGAGGTTGTATTCCATTAGATGTGCTTCTCCTGTAATGTCCTGCAGATCCGGAAACGGATATCCCTATCTGGAGGAAGTCCCGCCCTCTCCACCCTCGCCAGTAACGCTGATCAGGTGCATCCCGCTCCAGGCGCTGCGTCGCGACAGAGCAGAGCTTGGTGTGTCTGCTGCTCCGCCTACAGGCGCGGCGGCGCGGCTGAGACGTTTATCTGGAGGAAACAGCGACACCCAACGGACGTCACAGGAATGACCAAGCAGTCATTGAGCCGACCCACACCCCAGGAGGTCATGTGCTCCTCAGGATCATCATGTGTGGTATACGAGAACAAAACTAATATGGATAACAGGATGGGTTACAACAATTGAAATAGTAGTTGAGAGTTAAATTAGGGTAACAAATATCACAATTGAAGGGAAAGAATCAAATATCCACACTATTCATAGTCTTTACAACAAAAGGAGCAGCAGACATATAAACAAGTAGGCATAATCAACGACAGGGCAATATAAAAAATGTAGTCTCAAGTTATGTGCATGAGAGTGGGCAGTGGGGGGTTCTAGTGAGGTCAGCGAGGTCAGAGTCCTGATTGCCTGCGGAAAGAAACTCAGTTTTAGTCTCTCTGTTCTCGCTGTGTGACTGCATGACATCATCTCCACTTCCTGAGAAATACAAGTAGAAGTCAGTCAAAGAGTCGTCACCAGATTCATAAGAGAATATGTTATGTAACTGACTCCCACTATATCTACAAGACCTATCGCCCAGTAGTTGTGCTATTTCTGAATAGTGTGAAGCTGTGCACTCGCAGGCACCAAGTAGAAGATTGATTCTGGCTGTTCTTTTTGATATATGGTTATTAATTCATGTCTGATTACTCTATATTTTACAGTCTATGGGCCTACTTCAGGGATATATTTAGCTGAAAGTCAAACAACATAATCATTCGATTTCTATGATCCAAAAACCTATTATGTACCCATTTATATGAAACATATGGAGCTACAGATATCATCAGGATCAGTAACTGTTTCTTATTTTGTATTTTTTGCATACATAATACATTAAATGACAACAGGGATTCAATTAGATGAATTTGTCAAATATACTTTACAAACAAAATGTAAATTAATGGTTTAAGGGCAAAGTAAGGTACTTGACCTGTAAACCACGGCCATATATACATTTAAAAAAATTCAAGTTAAAAACGGCAAGGCCTAAGCTGTAATAATGTACATATAAATAATAATAATAATAATAATAATAATAATAATAATAATACATACGTGTGCTACCGTCTCCGGCCAGCAGGGCGGCGCTAGAGTGTAACAAGCTATATATAATAATACATTCAATTCAATTCAATTTAAAGAGCTTTATTGGCATGGGGCTAACATACATTTACATTGCCAAAGTGAGTGGTAAATAAAAAACAAAACAAAACAAATCTAATTTACAATTCGAATAAATACATGTGATACCCGTGTCCGGCCAGCAGGGCGGCGCTAGAGCGTCTCTCAGCGCCGGCTGCTCTGTTTAGCGGAGCGAAGAAGCAGCAGCGGCGGCGGCGGTCCTCCAGCTGAGCGGCGCCGGAAGGTCGAGTCTCCGCTGACGTCCTTTAAACTCACCCGTTTACCCCCCGGAACGGATCATAATACGGCGAGTGTTCGTGTTCGTGATCAGAGGATCTCGGCAGGTTCGTGTCGACGTGTTGCTTTCTAAAGTCAACATTTAATTAATGAACCATTTAGCAGCTTAACAGTTGGTTTAATAGTCCGAGGTCTTCATCCGCCTTCTGAAGCCCGCGGCGGTGGGACAGCAGGTCCTGATCCTGGTCCTCGTCCTGCTCGTGGTCCTAGTCCTAGTCCTGGTCCTGGTCCTGGTCCTGGTCCTGGTCCTAGTCCTGGTCGTGGTCCTGGTCCTGGTCCTAGTCCTGATCCTAGTCCTGGTCCTGGTCCTGGACCCCGACCCCCCGGGTGTCTCCTCCTCCTCATCCTCCTCCTCCTCCTCCTCCTCATGGCGGTCCCGGCGGCTGGTCTGGTCCGGATCCCGATGGGGCTCCGGACCCTCAGTGAGATCACCTGCCACCAGCCTCACCTGTCTCACCTGTCTCACCTGTCGGGTCGCACCGCGGGGTCCCGGGCGAGGCTCCTCCACAGCAGCATCAGGTGAGGAGGGTCTGTGTACATCATCATCATCATCATCATCACCATCATTATCATCATCAGACACACTTCATTATCCTTTAGCCTACAAACACTGTTATTGTCATTATTTACTGTATTCCAACATGTTTCCAGAACCAGAACTATGTCACACAGGGGTTGTCACTTCACTAAACTAAACTAAACTAAACTAAAGTAAACCAGATCAGAGAAACTACCAGCAGCCACTTTTACACAGGGAGAGCTTCCACACCCGACTGGAGCCATCATCACCATCGTCATCATCATCATCATCAACCCACTTTGTGTGGGACAGCAGCAGAGAATGTCGTGGTCACTTCCTTTGTTATGGGCGGTGTTGACAACTGTTTGTACACTACTGTGTTCTGGAATAGAGCTTATTGGAGCTTCCCCTGTCCACGTTTTATGCAGCCACCTGTCCTCCTGCGGGATCCTGATGACCAGACCTCCCCGACTGCTTTGCCCCCAAGACTCTGAAGCCATGGCCGCTCCCGCCCAAAGCAGAGGCTTCATCAGCTTCACCAACAAGCGAAAGGAGTACTCTGAGCGCAGGATACTCGGGTAATCGACCACCGGCCTCCAGACTCTGCAGCGTCCAGACGTGGTCCAGTGGAACCGGGTGTACTGAGTTATGCTTGTGTCTGCCTGCCCTCAGGTACTCCATGCTGGAGATGTACGAGGTGGTGGCGAACGTGGACGACTACAAGCTCTTTGTGCCCTGGTGTACCAAGTCCCAGACCATCATGAAGAGGGCGGGCCACGCCAAGGCCCACCTGGAGGTGGGCTTCCCTCCGGTGGTGGAGAGATACACCTCCATGATCACCAACGTCCGGCCCCACCTTGTTAAGGTAGGCAGCTTCCTTACAGGTGGCTCAGGGAAGGGGATGTCTGTTGTTGTTGTTGTTGTTGTTTAGGTGTTAACGTTGTTGTTGTTGTTGTTGTTGTTGTTGTTGATGATGTTGTGTTTGTCTGCTGTTAGGCCGTGTGTACAGACGGCAAGCTCTTTAATCACCTGGAGACGATATGGCGCTTCAGTCCCGGCCTGCCCGGCTACCCCCGCACCTGCACCGTCGACTTCTCTGTAAGTAGTCTCCAGGGACGGCCGCTCTCTGGCCCCCAGTTCAAGTTTTCATTATCTGTGGAATCGAACGTCAATAGCTGCCATCTTTGATAGCCTCTCTCTGGTAGCCCCTTTGTCACTCTCTGGTAGCGCCTTTCCACCAAATGATCTCTGGTTCTTGAACTGGTTCCGTTGGTGTCATCTAGTAAACCAGCGTGTGTTTCCACCAGTTCTGAGCAGAACCATTGTAGTGACGGATGTGTCATCAACGGAGGGCAACTCAATTTAGTGTAGTTTAGTTTCGTACTTTATTTGACAGGGACAATGCCTATTAATAACATTTCTGAAAATATGCCAGAGTTAACCAAAAGTTCCATGTTGGTGGAAGAGAGACGTGGGTCTCTGTGTGGAGTTAAGAGGTTCCTCCTTGTTGTGTTCCTCCCCAGATCTCCTTTGAGTTCCGCTCGCTGCTCCACTCCCAGCTGGCCACCGTGTTCTTCGACGAGGTCGTCAAGCAGAACGTCGCCGCCTTCGAGCGGCGCGCCGGCAAGCTGTACGGCCCGGAGACGCGCATCCCCCGGGAGCTGATGTTCCACGAGGTGCACCAGACGTGAGGCTGGCCCTGACCCCCCAACCCCACCCCGCCCTCCTCTAGCCTTAAGAACACCAAACAAACCTTAAACCCAACACACACACAACACAACACAACACAACACAGACACACTCACTGCATGACACCCTCTCACTGTGGTTGTCTTGCTATACACAACTCTAGCCGATCTGAGAGCGACTGATCATGCCGAGGAGTGGACAAGATACTCATTCCTGCATCAACCCCCGAGCACATTACCTTACATTATCAGCCAAACGATTCTTTTGTTCAGCCCTGAAAACAAAAATGTTCCACTTACGTCGACTGCGAGATTGTTTTTATTTTGCAAATAAATCCTTGCGTTGTGTATCACTGTTACAAACTCCCTCTACATAAATCCTCATACGAACCGCAGAAAATCAGCATGTTACTTGATGGTTAAGTAATATGCAAATGAGTGACAGCAAGTCAGCTACATAATAGTATGTCAAGTATTTCACAGTCACCCATTGAGGCTGACCATCAGCAGGGCCAGCATCTCAGTCACTCGTAACCATCGTTAAGTTTGGGTCTAACTTATGCTTTGATTTTAGCCACATCTTATCGGGAATTAAATTTCTATATCATAATTTTCTATGTTTCAAGCAGAGTTTTAACATGGTCAACTTATTGGCCTTGGATGTAGGCAGGCAGATATTGCATTATTGCAATTTCATATGATGTTGATTTAATGCAATGGTGGTTTTGGGATTGAACGTTTTATTAATTTCTGAATGAATTGTGCCATGTTGGTAGAACCCCAGCACCACCCCCCCCCCCCCCGTCGTGGAGTGATGCGTTCTGCGGAGGGTGCTGGGTGCTGGGTGCTGGGGGGGTTCTGACTTCAGTTCATGTAGGTTTAGTCTGACTTGTTGTTGCTGTGAGCTTTAAATTGAACTTGTTTGGTTAAAGATATTTACTTTGAAAAAGGCGACTTTTCCTTCCCAATGGCGGAATGGGTTATTCTACGGCTCTGCACAGAAACATGCCTGTTAAATATGAAACGGTCTAACTAACTAACCTCCTTCCAATCATATTCCAGCTATGCAAATTGTAGCTGGAAAATGCACAAGATTATCAAATTCTATTTAATTGTAGCTGCATGCACTACATTCAGGAAAATTATATAATGTAATAACCGTCACTAATATGGTCCCTCTTACTCTTAACTGAGTTTAAGTGTATTAAGGGATCATTAGCAAACCCACTGTACTCTATTCTGTCCTCAGGAAGTTTCCAGGCTGTAGAATAATTCATGGTTGCTGTTATTTTACCAGTTTCTGTAAATATATACAGCATGAATGTAAAAATGTCTGTGGGGGTATGTTAGGAAGGGATCACTCTGCCAGGTTGTATGTTGTGCAACCAGGAGCCAAAGTTAAGTATGAATATGGTTGGTTTGTATGAATATGTGCCTCCTCCATGCTGATGTACAAATGCTGGTCGGTCATGGTTTTATTTCTCAAACCCAAAAAGTGAGAGCGTTGAAGCCAACACAGACCCTAATCGATGGAAGTACTCCATCCCACACGTCTCTCCTCTACTCTAGTGTACAGTCAGGAAGTAGCCCCATCCCACCCCCTGCCCTATCAGTCACTGTTACCCTTACGGTTAGTTACAGTATCAACAAAATATAACGCCCCCAAAACACCGAGTTATGGAAAAGTGTCAACCATCAGCAATATTGTGCTCTGTACAAATAGTTCACCTGAGAGCCGACATGTACATTTGTGAATACCTTGCTTGTATTTAAATTATATAATTATGCAGACAATTCTGAAAATAAACTGGTGTGGTATATTAAGTGAAGGTCTCATTGCATTCTTTGTTCTGACTTCTGTGTCTTAAGTTCATCAAGGTGTGTGTGTGTGTATACACTTCCAAGACAGAATGATTTCCTGAGCAGCATCAGGCACGCTGGATCGGTCAGGTGCAGGTCAGGGGATCAGAGACAGGTTCATTCCCCCGCCCCCCCCCTCCTCCATCTATTGACCGGGTTAGGAGCTCCCTGGGTTCAGAGCTCACTGGTTTGAGCGCTCTGACAAAAGTGGTGGGCCAGCGGTGTGTCCAAGGGCAGCAGACACGCGGGAAACCGGAGCCGGGGGGCGGTATGTGGAACAGTTATTAATAACGGCCATAACTGAGGAGGATAGGTGGACGCTCGGCCCGCCTTCCCAGCCCCGTGGTGCCCGGCTTCTGTTACACAAGACACTACAAGGCTTCTCTGTGCTGCGTGAGAAGGTGGCTGGGGAGGGGGGGGGGTCCACCATACTCCAACATGGCGGGACAGTGCATTTACAGTATGCTTCTCCCTGACCTTTCATGGCTGAACATATTGACTTTCGTGGATTATTAATAGATCACATGAATGGTATAATTTATGGGCAGCACTGGCTCAGGAGTTGGAGCAGTTATTTGGCAACCGGAAGGTTGCTGGTTCAATCCCCCTAGCCACGTGTCACGGTGTCCCTGAGCAAGACACCTAACCCTTACTGCTCCTCCAGATGAGCTGGCTGCTGCTGCTGCCTTGCATGCTTGACAGCGCTGTTGGTGTGTGACTGTATGACTGAATGTGAGAGAGAGAGGCAATGTAATGAGCTTTGGATAAAAGTGCTAAATAAATACCTTTTGCAATGAATGCACATTTTCCATCACACCAGTTCATCGAGAAACAAGAAGGACCAACCACGGGACATTTGTTCAGAAAAACTTTTATTGTTTTTTCAATTTTTGTTAACGTTTCTGATATTTGTTCGGTCAACGTAGCAACCTGCCCGGCTGACCCAGCCCAGTTTGTTCCTGTTGTCACCCAGCTAACGCACACGACCGACACACACTCTCTCTACGATCAAAATAACCCGTCTCTCTCTCTCTCTCTCTCTCTCCCCCCAACACACACACACACACACACACCGAGCACGTGGAGGAAAATGATGAGAAGCTGAGCGAGGAGGGGGGGGGGGGGGCACAGAGACTTAAAATGCTGCAGGAAAATTACCAAAATGTACAGACTAGTAAGCAGAACTACGACTACACGCAAAATGGAGTGTCTACAAACGGCAGAAGCTGCGGCCCACGGATCTCAGATGTTAAGAGCAAGCTTGAGAAATTCGAACCCCCCCCCCCGGACCGATGAGCCCGGACCACGGCAGGTCGCTTTATATACACAAACACGCACAGACAGACAGACAGAGACCGGTTTGACAGACGCAGTACGATTTTCGAGCAGCAGGGGGAACCGCCAGAAAGCGGAGGTCACGCGTGGCGGTGGCGGTGGGACATCGAGACCTTCCGGTGGTACCGAGTACTTGTGGTTATACAAGCGACACGGTACAACGCAGAGCTCATACACTCAAGCTATACATATATATATATATATACCTATGTACACGGTGTATAAATAAGACCACACAATGCAGACCCAAAGACTAGTTTTATACATATTTAACACCCAAAATAAAACATCCATCCATACAAAAGGACACCAAATCAATCTGGGGTTTCTACAGCGACAAATTAGGGATTCCAATCTAGCAAGTGCTCATTTTGGAGTAATCGTTGGTGGTGGTGGTGGTGGCCGAAGCGCTCTCTGCTGGGGATTAAAGATGCAAACCAAACAAAATAAAATTACCCCCCCCCCCCCCCCCCATGCAGTCAAGCTTGCTCTTAATCATCAACCGTAAGCACGTTAAAACACCTCTATCGTAATATGTCACCATGTCTGTACACAACCTCTCCTTGGGACTCTGGACTGCCGCTCCGAGCCCACAGTAAGTAAAGACGACCTACAGACCTAGTTATTTTGATCATAGAGGTGGAAGTGGTCATAGAAACACACCTGGTTCAGAGGGAGAAGGGGGATACCAAAGAGCTCCTGGGCCGAGGTCTTTTAACTAATTGTCTCGTTTTAATATGGATAGATTGGGTTCTATGGTTTGGGGAAAGAAAGGGCCTTGAACCTAAACTGGAGTGTTCACATTGGGAGTGAAAGTCGACCGACAGCGCGGGCGGACTGACATTTGGGGAAGCATGAAGATCCGTGAAGGTTTTTCCGTCGTTTTTCTCTTTGATCGGGAAAACCGTTAAACTTCTGCAAACTCCAAAAGCATTTCAACGCATAAAATTCCCTTTGAAAGCCACGTCGCCCTGGGTTTGCGGGGGGGACGGGTTTGGATGCGACGCGCTGGATGAATAGTAAGCACTCCCCGCAGCCCTGCGATGGTCAGCATATTGAGCCCGTCGTGAAAATGGCGCGTTATTTTCCTTCTCGTCTTTTCAAATATGAAAGTATGGCGAAGAAACGACGCTCGACTAACCACTACACCAACGGCATGACAATTTAAAAGGCCCTCGTCTGTAAAAGAGTCCACCGCGTCTTTGACTCCCATTTCCCCGGGGTCGGGAGGGACAGCAGTAAACTTGTACATGTATTTTGCATTTAATATTTCCTCTTCCTTTACAATAACCACACCCCCACCCCAACCCATACCCCCTCCCCTCCACCCTCAGCCGGTCTTGGACTCAGCCGGACTTGGCGCCCACCAGCCCCATGAGTCCCTCGGTGCTCATGGACTTGGGTCGCTCCAGGGGGAAGCCCAGGGCTCTGCTCCACACCAGCTGGGCCAGGACCCCCAGGGCCCGGGACACGCCGAACAGAACCGTGTAGTAGTTCATCTCCGTCATACCGTAGTACTGCAGGAGGAGGAGGAGGAGAACCGGTCAGGAGGAACCAACACTGATTCAGAGTTCACCTGCCACGCGGGTAATGAAGTAACTGCATGCCATTTTCATCAGTATTACATGCAATATTAATATTACTGCCTAACATCATGTGCAATACTCTTATCATGTGCTATATTATTATTATTAATATCATGTTATCTCTAAATATTACCTGTAATACTACCACTCATCTCCTCTCATCATCATGTGCTATATTATTATTATTATTAATATCATGTTATCTCTAAATATTACCTGTAATACTACCTCTCATCTCCTCTCATCATCATGTGCTATATTATTATTATTATTAATATCATGTTATCTCTAAATATTACCCTGTAATACTATTCTCTTCATCTCCTCTCATCATCATGTGCTATATTATTATTATTAATATACCATGTTATCTCTAAATATTACCTGTAATACTATCTCTCATCTCCTCTCATCATCATGTGCTATATTATTATTATTAATATCATGTTATCTCTAAATATTACCTGTAATACTATCTCTCATCTCCTCTCATCATCATGTGCTATATTATTATTATTATTAATATCATGTTATCTCTAAATATTACCTGTAATACTACCTCTCATCTCCTCTCATCATCATGTACTATATTATTATTATTATTATTATTATTAATATCATGTTATCTCTAAATATTATCTGTAATACTACCTCTCATCTCCTCTCATCATCATGTGCAATATTCTTAATATCATGTCCAATACCTCTCCTACATTACCTTTCAACATTATGTGCAATATTCTTAATATTCTTTCTATCAGGTGCAATACGTCCCCTAACCATTATTATCACAGTATTACACTTCAATTATGACAAATTGTCTTTGCCGTCTGAATATCTTATCTATATACTTTATATATTTTGACTGTACATTTGTAAATCTGTTATTTTATTTGTATTATTCTGTTTATTTCTCTATTATTTTATTGTATTGTATTGCTATGCAACCTGGCACAAGAATTTCCTTTGGGATTAATAAAGTTCTATCTTATCTTATCATCTCCGGTTTTCGACATCACAAGTGGGAGTGTCCATCTAGAAGTATGCTGGATAAATCAGCCTCCTTTAAAGGTTGGCATTTAGAAGCCGCTGCCCACCTGCAGGAGCACGCCGCTGTGGGCGTCCACGTTGGGCCAGGGGTTCTTGGCCTTGCCCTGCTCCAGCAGCACGTTGGGCACGATCTTGTACAGCTGCGCCACCATCTTGAACAGCGGGTCGTTGGGCAGGTGCTTCAGCGCAAACTCCTGCTGGCAGGTGTAGCGGGGGTCCGTCTTCCGCAGGACCGCGTGGCCGTAGCCGGGCACCACCTGGAGAGAGTACAGTAAGTCAATAACGTGGTCGACTACGATGGCTCAGAGCCCCAGCGTGTGACGTGTTGATAGTGGAGGAGGAAGGAGGGTTAGGTAAGCGGGGCATTCGTTACCCTGCCAGACTTGAGCGTGTTCCAGATGTAGTCCCTCATCCTCTCGTCGGACACCTCACCGCCCAGCTCCTTCTGCAGGGCCGTCAGCCACACCAGCACCTCCTGGTGTACACGGGAGAGAGACACGGCGTGCGTCAGAATGAGACCGCCGGCAAATAAAAAGATAAATATATATAATCTATAATACGCACGGATTGGGCAACGCAACACAGGTTTTTAGCCCCACCCACTCCGGACTCTAGCTGGGCCAGGTGAGGCCAATTAAGCCAGCCACCAAAACACACACACTACAAACCGCCAAATAAAACGATATACATATAATATAATACATACAAAAGTAAAAAAGTATAAATACATACAATGTCATGGTGGACATTAACACACGTGTGCAGAAATAACAGGGAACACGTAAGTTAATACGAACATGCGACAAAAGTGCGTTGACCAATTATTGACCCAATAAAATCTCCCGGGGAAAGGTGAAAGGTCGCGAGGGGTCCCACCTGGTTGGCCAGCCCGTGCAGCGGTCCGGCCAGGCCGTTCATGGCGGCGCTGAAGGACAGGTAGGGGTCCGAGAGCGCGCTGCCCACCAGGTGGCTGGTGTGGGCACTGACGTTGCCGCCCTCGTGGTCACTGGAGGAGGAGGAGGAGGAGGAGGAGGATCCTTTTTAAAACACAGACTGACACATGCAACTACACGTGTGGCCACCAGGGGGGGCAGGAAGTCATCGGGCAGTCTCACAGCAATCCTGTCCCCTGACTCACTCAAGGGGAATGGGGCAGGGCTTAGGGGAAGTGCTTCTCCATTTGCAGCGTTTGCGTAAGAAAACGATGAACCAATACATTCATGTGAGCGCCAGACTCAACGACCCGTGAATATTCCACGTAGCCTGTAGGCACCTAATTGTCGTTACATTCTTGTTTCGTGTAGTGATAATAGTTATAATAATTTCACCCGTGACGGAGCCCTGCCTTGTGCCCGAGTGCCAAGACTCCGCCCACCACCTGGGTCCTGTTGTAGCCTGTCCTACGCCCTGTCCTACGCCCCGTCCTACGCCCCATCCTCCCCTCCTACCCACCGTGGACGGTGACGCATACCGGTTACACGCGGCGGCAGTGGCAGTGGCAGCACGAGGCCCTAACCTGTGGATGGTGAGGTACAGCCTCATGAGCTCGGTGAACTGGCCGTCGTTGTAGCCCAGCATGTTGGTGAAGTTCTGGGACCAGTCCAGGTTGGAGTCGATGGCGCCGATGCTGCTGCCCTCACGGTACAGGTTGCGGTAAATCTTGGCCGCCACGCACGGCAGCTTGGCGATCAGGTCCATGGAGTCCTCGTAGACAAACTGGGACACAACACGAGACGGACACCACCACGTCAAAACAATGCACCATTAGCCCGGAAAGGATACAAGGCGTATGGAACCCCGCGAACACCCCGACAGCCAAGTGACGAGCATCTTGGATGCTCGTACGGCACTTAAAAACAGTCCTTAGCGATAAGATAAGAGAGAACTTTATTAATCCCACAGGAAATTCTTGTGCCAGGGTGCACTAGCAATGCAGTACAATAAAACAATAGAGAAATCAACAGAATAATAAAAATAAAATAAAACAGATTTACAAATCAAAAATGTACAGTCCTAGTAGAATTATGTAGCCATCTTGCTGTCAACCAGCAATTATGAGCACTTGAAGACTTAGGTTAACTCCATTAACCTAGAATTCACGAGAGCTGGAAAAACGTGTTCTGTTCCCTCAGCAATATAGTACACACACACACACACACACACACACACACACACACACACACACACACACACACACACACACACACACACACACACACACACACACACACACACACACACACACACACACACACACACACACACACACACACACACTTACTTTGGACTTAAGCGTCTGCTAAACGCCGTAAATGTAAATGTAAGCGCGCCTCACTCACCTCCCAGTACTTGGACTTGTGGACGCCCTCGGAGTAGGCGCGCGCAAAGCCACTCTCGCTGTTGAGCGCGGTGATGGCGGCGCTGAACTGGGACATGGGGTGCAGGTTGGTGGGGAAGTTGTCCAGCATGGTGACCACGTGGGACGGGAGCGCCGCCCGCTTGGCCCACTCCTTGGACAGCCAGCTGACCTGCGTGGGGGGGGGGGGGGACACACACGGCTGCTCAAACACACACAGCGAAGAGGACCGGGAGAGACCGGAAAAGCCAACTTTTCCGGTCTCTCCCGCTAGCGGATCACCTGTGGTGTGTGTACACCAGTATTTGTATAGACTGGTTTATTTTTTTTTTTTTAGAAAAGTACAAAAGTGAGGCGTGACTTTCTTTTCCCTCACTTTAGACACCGAGCCTCTGATCGCAGACCAGAGTCCGAATCAGCTTTACTGCCTTTACAGTTTTTACAAACAAGGAATGTGCTTTTGTGAAATTGGTGCATAATATTAAACATTAAACATAAAGTAATAATATAAAAATTCTAAAAAAAATAAAGGCTGTATATATATATATATATATATATATAAAAAGCAAATAAGCAATTTAAAGAAAAGACGTGTGTTAATGTAACGCAGTAGTGTCCATAGGGGGTGGGAGTCAGTGGGGTTAAAGGTTAATATAAAGGTTAATGTAGTATAGTGTCCATGGGGAGTGGGGATCGGTGGCGACCAGTTCTGTGCATTTGGGTTCTCACCTGCTCCTCGGTGGGCACCTGTCCCGTGACCAGCAGCCAGAACAGACCTTCCGGCAAAGGCTCCTGTCCCTGCGGGGCCTTGGGCAGCAGCGACTGACACTCGGGAATGCTGTAGCCACGGAAACGGATGCCCTACACACACACACACACACGATTTAGACGGACGGATGAATCGCATTAAGAGGACCTCAACGTCGTTCTGGCTGCAGCAGACAAAGCACTAGCATAGCATGAAGGTAACAAGGTCCTCCTGCCATCTGCAACCTTTTTTTTTCACACACACACACACACACACACACACACACACACACTATACCGGTACTAGAAAAGTACCGCGCTACTCTGCCGTTAAAAACGGTACAATACCACATTAATTTAGTATCGGTACTTTAGAAATGACATGAGTTGCGTCAATGTGTGGGTTTGACAGCTGCGCAGTGTGTGTGTGTGTGTGTGTGCAGCTTGAAGGCTGAGCGCTCTGCTTCAACTCCTTGCAGTGGGCGTGTCAACAGCCCTCCCCCTCTGTCAGTGCTCAGTCTGGAGCCAACACATCCAACTTGGCAAAACATCTCGCCGACAAACACCCCGACATATTAAGAGTTCAAATAGCGACAGGTTAGCGAATGTGATGAATAACATAATTACAGTACATGCCCTCAAATAAGTCAAATGAGTGTGTGATTTATTTTGTGACAAGCAAACTTGTTTCACCATCGGAGTTTGACGAGGCAATTAAAGGCAATGTGCTCAGTACGATGTACACAGACCTGGCGGCAAAGAACTGGCGGCAACGCAGTTGTTAAAAAAGCACCAGTTTTGATTCCTTCAATACTCTTTGCCCAAGGAGGTACATTGAGTCATGACGGTGTGATATCAGGTTGCAAAGATAACGTTAACTATCAAAGAAATCACATAAACTCAAGTATAGAGGACATTAGAAAAAAAAGCTTTAATAACACTGTCATTGATTTAATTATTTATAACAATTTTTAAACATAAAGCTCAGCAGCTGCAACAGAATAAATGTTATTTTTGTAAAAACATTTTAAATAGCTCAGCAGCTGTGTGAAAATATATTTTAATTGATTTATTTAGGTTATTATTATTATTTGTAAGTTTAAACAGGTCACATTCCTGTTAACTCTTAGTTCACTTACCAAAAAGTAGCTGCTAAAGCAAAATGTTTGTTACAATCTAAGTAACCTGAATTCCTGCAAAAGAGTGAATTATCAATACAATTATTTTAAGTTCCATGTTCTGTCATCCATTATTCCACTACTTTTCCTGATGTTTTAGGTTTTTACCGTGTTATCGTTATCGAGATATTTAGGCAGGTATCGGTATCGAACTCATAATTTTGGTATCGTGACCACACACACACACACACACACACACACACACACACACACACACACACACACACACACACACACACACACACACACACACACACACACACACACACACACACACACACACACACACACACACACACACACACACCTCATCAGGGTCCAGAACAGACGTCTCGTACACCAGGCCCTTCATGCCGCGCATACCGCCGTACACCTGCACAGGTACAGGAGAGAGGCGTGTCAAACCACATGACTCAGGTTAGGACGGTGTAACGGTGTCATATTTGTTATTTTGTGACAGTGTCAAGATAATAATTAATAAGCACAATCTTTCGTCCGTTATCGGAAGGGTACAAAGTATAGTCCAATAAGCTACATGTAGCACACCAAGTACTGGTAAAGATCAAGTATTGTAAAGATCGCGCTTCAAATAGAATATAGAGGCTGAATACCAAAGACAGTGTTTACGTTGGCGTGCAGGAGAGCGTTTACAGGGACCTCTGTAGGTCTGCGGGGACCAATGAGGTCAGCGCTTCTGTGACTCCGCTAGAAATGTTTGCGGTGACGTTGCTCTCCGCTCATGCTGCCCGGCGAGCCGCGCGGCCGACAGACAGAAGGTCATCAGCCACCGACGCCAGCAGCAGCATGTGGATCTTAGCTTAGCAGAGATAGAAGATAAGATAAAACTATTAATCCCGAAGGAAATTCTAGCAGCAGCAGCAGCAGCAGCTCCTCACCATGTCGACTGTGATCTGACCGATGTTGGTGTTGCCGTACTCCTTTTTGAAGTTCTTGATGCGGTTCTGTTCTTTGGGGATGAGGTCGGACAGAACGTCCTTCAGGTTCTGTAAAGAACAGAGCAACGGCCGGTTTGTTATTGGGTCTGTGAACTACGGAATGCTTGCGACGTGCTCTGCTCATCCACCGGTCATCCAAGACTTTGTGAAAGCCAATTCCCTCGTCTCAAGCCTTCAGAACATGCAGAGAAGGTTCTCCGGGAGAACGTCGGGATCACTTACGGTTGATGCGCTGGCGTGTCTGGCAGCCACAAGGGCAGATGTGGCATTCTGGGAAACACAAGAAATAAAGAGATTTCAATTAAGATATTTTAGATGGGAAGTAACCATCCAGCCATCGATCTGTAGCACTCCATACATTGTCTGCACGTCACTAATTTAAGAGTCAAGCGAGCTAAAAGTTAAGAATGTAAATACACATTTAGAACAGTTATTAAATAGCAAAGTAAAAGATTATCTATTGGACCAGGACATCCATCTATATCCTGGGAAAAAGGATTTGAGACAGGATAT
This sequence comes from Coryphaenoides rupestris, assembly GCA_002895965.2. Taxonomy (NCBI): domain Eukaryota; kingdom Metazoa; phylum Chordata; class Actinopteri; order Gadiformes; family Macrouridae; genus Coryphaenoides; species Coryphaenoides rupestris. The sequence goes on from PIJE02000053.1 coordinate 859,613, forward strand.
GTTCAGTGATTTTGTGATATATAGAAATAGTCACGTTTGGCAATGCCACAGCAATAACAAAAATAAAACTACATTCTGCTGACTGGCCTCTGAGTAGAAACATTACTGGTGCTGCTTTGTGTCATGGAAGCTAGCCAGCAAAGCGAGCAGCTAGGGTCTGAAAGCTAGCATCTAAACTCAGCTATTAGTTTGACATCTTCAACTCAAATAAACATCACAACATTTTGAGTTTGTGTTGCAAAAGTGTTTGTATATTTTGACAACCACATGGGACGGTACTTGGCATAGGTCTGGTAGATTGTTGGCATAGGTCTGGCAGACTGTTGGTATAGGTCCAGCAGTCCGGCAGATGGGGTTGGTATAGGTCTGGTCTGGCAGATAGTTGGTATAGGTCTAGCAGATAGTTGGTATAGGTCTGGTCTGGCAGATAGTTGGTATAGGTCTAGCAGATAGTTGGTATAGGTCTGGTCTGGCAGATAGTTGGTATAGGTCTGGCAGATAGTTGGCATAGGTCTGGTAGATAAGGAGGATTAAAAAGGCTGCTATCTGCTAGCCTCGGCAGCAAAACAGTGATCTGTAGCAGCCGAGCCCGTTATGGAACGTCACCGTAACGAGACTCCGCGGTCGGACTGTCACAGCGGGGGGAGGGGGGGGGGGGGGTGCTTGAGGACTGCTGGCCAGCGTCCCACTCTGTGTAACCCGGCAGGCCTGCTAGTACACTGGCTGAGTGAACTATCGCCTCCTCGGAGGTTCCCGACAGAAACAAAGAGACACGAGCCCGATGTTACACACTGTCCAGACAACAGCTGAGAGATTATGTAACCCCACAACACCCTTGCATTTATGCCGCTCCGGTTATTAGTAACCCCTGGCCTTCACAATGACCACCTGACCTGACCTGACGAAAAGGGCGGGATTAGACTTTTCTCAGCAGGATAGAGGTGGAAGCGAAGGCAGACATCTGCAGGTTTAAGGCTGAACAATAATAATAATAATAATAATAATAATAATAATAATAATAATAATAATAATACATGTATGATGGCAACACACTTGGCTGATGACACCATTGCTACGTTTGAATACGAGACTAACCGGGATCAAAATGTCTTGCCTGAGGTGTTAACGATGGTAATATAATCAAGGCACAACAAGGCACCTTGTTGTTACGACACGCATTATTGTGAATGAAACGATCATCTTTCTATTTAAAACCCTTTATAGTTTACAACAGCCATTTAGGCAGTGAAAAGTAAGCACGCTTTTGAACAAACATTCCCACTGATAACAGTGAACGGTGAACGGTGGACAGGTTAGGCTGACCACGAGCCGGTGCAGTGAGAGGATCCCACATTGAGACCAGCGATGCAGTGTAAGGACACGTCCCTGGGCAGGAGGCGTCCCTGCAATGAGTGTCTCAAGGTGGCTGTGAGAAAGGGGTCTCCGCCAAGAGCTGGACCCTGCATTCAGGCGGCAGGAGGATACAGTGTCAGTTAAGTTATTGACCAAATTAACCCGTTGGCTCTACTGTTGCATGTTGACAGCTGCACAATGGAGCAAATATACATACACACACACACACACACACACACACACACACACAAATATATATATGTGTGTGTAACATCAACCACGTCAATGTGTTGAGTATGTAAACAGTATATGCACTTATATACTGCAATTGTAGACTACATTCTGGACATAAATTGGGGCTTTTGGGCTTCCCTTGCTCCACTTCACCAGACAGACAGTTGAGGTGAAGGTCAAACGAGTTGCAGAGAAACCCAGTAAATTGGGGCTTTGGAAAAATATAAAGATGTGACAATTCGCCATGTAATGCACTGCTAATAAAATATAAATCTATATATATATAGATATATATATAAAGTGTGACGTGGTCCAGGTGGTAGAGAGGTACAGATACACCGGGGTGCCCAGGAGGCCTGAGCTGCCCACACAACCTCCACTTACATGAGGATACTTTTAAGTCATTTTTAAATCCACCCCCTCTTTACTAACACGTGTTGGACGCCCAGAGGAGGAACACCAACGAGACTTATTCTACTATTAGATCTGGTGATTAATCAACTCATCAACTAATCGATTAAGTCTATTATCCCCCTCTATATGCTTGATTGATTGATTAGCCAGCAGTCTCAGGATCTCGCACACACAGTTTCAAGCCCCGGAGACACAGACGTACGTTAACCGTTACATTCACGGCTGGTGGTGAATCGATTAATCGATCAGGCTGAGCAGACCCGGGGGGGGGTGCCGCCGTTAGCCGTCACTCTACGCTAGCTGCTCGTTAGCTCCGCCGCTAGCCCGCTAGCCCGCTAGTCAGCTTAGGGGCTCACGACTTTGCTTTGGTTCGGCAATATAAAAATCGAAATAAATAATAAAATAAAATACGAGACGAACCTTGGAGCTGAGCAGCTTGGGCGCTATCCGGCTGAGGGCGAGAAGAGACATGTTGTTGTCGTCGGTGTTTCCGCGGGTGATCCGACGCGTGTGTCGAGGTGATGGTCGCGCCGCTCCGCCGGTTGAAGGTGCCCCTCCTGGAGAGCACAAGGTTGTGGAGGAGGGCGGGACCGCGCGTCGCCGCTCATTGGACGACAAGATCATGTGCGTGCGCGCTGATTGGTGCGCGGGCCGCACGGCGCGTTTCTATTGGCCGAGCGGCGCGTTCTCGCTCGCTCGCTCTGCTCTACGTGTGCGGGGTGTATTCAAGAACAAGACGAGCAGGCCAGTGTTGCTCAATATATGAACTAAATTGATTTATGATTTATTGTGTGTCGCCTTTAATGATTAATTAATTAACTTTCTGTCTCCAGAGATCAGATCTGCGTTGAGGACTACGTGTTAGAATAGTGTTGTGAGACTCACAACATTGACCAACACCCCCTGGAGCTATGGTTTATTCCTGTTTTAAGGGAGAAGGACAACTTTATGACCTGAGTTTGGCAAAGAGACAGAAGACACACCTCTCTCAGAATAGTGAAGCATGTATAATATGTACAAAACATGAAGTTATATTCAGTTATATCTTAATATCTGTATGTCTGTCCCTTTTAATTTTAACATAAATAAATAAATCACCAATTATTATTTCACCAACCAATTATTTCCTAATCCCTTCCAAGGCAAGGCAGGTTAATATTTATTATGCAAGCACACAGCCATTCACAGAGCTTTACAAAGGAAAATAAATCACCACACATTTATGGCACACTTGACATGACAGCCCTTGAGCTTGGATTGTCTTGGCAAACATCAGTTCATTTGAATAGAATCAGAATCAGCTTTATTGCCTTAGTTTCAAACAAGGATGTGCTATTGTGAAATTGGTGCACAACGTTGAACATTAAACAGAGAGTAGCTGACTAAACCTCCATTAGTTGTCTCTCTGTTTTGCTGTACGAAACATCACACCAACATATACTTGGAATCAACATATATTCAAATGAGGTTAAATAAACTACAATGTCCAATTTACCTCAATTCAACACCAAAGCGCATATAAACAGGTAATAGCCTACGCACTAAAACAAAACTATTGGTGGATTTCAAGTGGTGTAAAAGCCAAGACCTCAACAGCGACGTATGTTTCTGTTGTATGTACATTGCCTTTAAGAGACGTGTTTGGGTCACATTGTCTGCTGCTGATGGAGTGGGCAGACAGTCAACACACCTTTATCATCATGGAGTATAAAGATGACAAGAGATCTAAAAGCAGCTCTCAGGTGTAAACCCATTCCATACCTGACTGGGACTTGAAACACAGCAAGACATCCAGATGGGACCAACTCTTACACGCCTACAGGGAGACCTGCAGAGAAGTCCTACTGGACCAGCACTCACTGGTTAAGTGTAAGTCTGGATCAGCACTAACTGGTTGAGTGTAAGTCTGGACCAGCACTAACTGGTTGAGTGTAAGTCTGGACCAGCACTAACTGGTTAAGTGTAAGTCTGGACCAACACTAACTGGTTAAGTGTAAGTCTGGACCAACACTAACTGGTCGAGTGTAATTGAGTGTAGTTAAGATAGAACTTCCGGTGCAGCGTATAACTTGAAAAATGGCAAATCAACTGAACATGTTGGAGTCCCTCTGGTTTTTAATTTGCATTTACATTTGAATTGTTTGTGTAACTAATCCAACCAATATGTTTGCATGTATTGACGTACACTGAGTGAAACACAAAATAATCCAAACACCACAGTTGTATCACAAGATGTGCATTATTTATTTCCAAAGTATATTTAAAAAAAAGGACGAGTTGTCTAGACATTCAGTTTGACAGACTGCATGCGGTTCCCAGTACGAGGCGTAGAGGTGGTGGGTTGGCTACTCCAGAACCACAGAGACTGCACCTTAATAAAAGACCATATTACATTTTGCAAATTGTACAAAATATTTCACATTTTGGGACCAACTATAGCAAATTCAGCCAATATGCTGTACATCTACATATACAGTTATTTTTGGACTTCTTTTTAGACACATCTCATCAGCTGTTAGTAACCGAGCAATATTGTGTCATAAGTTGAATGGTAATAGAGGCAGTGTTGCCAGATCTGGAGGGAAAAGCAAGCAACAGCAACTGTGAAAAAAAGGTAGAATGTGTGCTCCCATAAAAAACATGAAGGGTCAGACAGCATGCAGCCCAGCTGGTACATTGTTCAGGTTAGAAGGTAAGCTAATGTCAGCCATGGCACTGCTAAACTGGAGAGAGTGTGTTTATAGATCAACTCACCCTGCACATGACTTTTGAGAGTTGACATTTAATCTTTCATGATCGGGCAGCACTGTCTAAGCAGCTAACACGCTGACGAACAACTTATTGAAAAGTTAATAACGTCTTAAGTTTCCGGATCCTACTGTTGAATCATATTAGGAGCATGATCATTCTTCATTCATCGCAAGGATGCAACATTAATAACCGTGACAGTCTGTGCTGATGTGATGGGATCTGATATTTGCCGCGATCACTTTGCTTGCTTTAACTGCTTTGTTTTTCTTTGCATACTCAACCCCTCGGGTGGACGTTTGGAACACAGAAGATCGTAAACTACCGCACATCATGCAGCCGCCGTGACATGCACACGCTTGAATACGTGTAAACATTTCGGTGAAATCATCAAAAAGAAAGACATATATCACACACACACACACACACACACACACATATGGCCCACACTGGAGGCCCGTGGAGCTGCGTCAGTCAGGCCTACGACAGACGACTACCACCCCGGTGGAACAAGGTCAAGAGGTCAGAGGTCAAGAGGGTGATCGGAAGGGCTTGGTCCCCACACATGTGCTTCTGTGGCTTCATAGTTCTCCATAGTGAACGCGTTGGAGAGTCTCGAACTTTCAGTTCTCCTCTCGAGGCTCAGTTGTCGTCCTCGTCCTCCGGCTCGTCCTCCGGCGGGGCGAGGAGCAGCCCCTGCCTCATGCAGCCCTGGAGGAAGCTCACCAGGGTCCGCTGGAGGTGCTGAACGCTGCGCGGGTCCCGCAGGTCGTGACCCTCGTCGGGGTACATCTGCAGCGAGTAGTTGGCCTCCACCTTCACCAGCCGGCTGACCAGCTCAGCGGAGTGCTGGAAGTGAACACTCGCTGGGTGACCAGGAAACACACACACACACGCAGGCAGGCATATACAAACACAAACACAAGCAAACAAACACGAGACATAGGGAATAGCATTCTGTTAGAAAACAACAAAGAGCAAACAACAAACGATGAAATAAAATCAATTGTGCAGCTGCGGGAACTCACCATCTGCAGTTCCATGTAAAATGAGTATATTCTCGTCTTTGAGTTTATTAACTTCCTCGAGCAAAGATGCAGTCTGTAAGAAGGCGGACCAATAACAATGAATCACTTTTTACGAAAGACAATTAGTGTCATAATTGATATATTACTCGATTGCTTTTGAAAATTATTTAATTACACTTTGAAGCAATATTTCTCACTGAATAAGTGTGCTCTTCCTTTGCTGGAAGACCAAAGTACCTCTCAGAGAACGCAGAACCTGAGTGGAAGAGATGATGTTGACATCATCAGTGCTTAATTGAAGCTTTCACGGGTCTGTAACGTGTGTCTGTGAGGCTGTAACTCACTATAAAGTCTGAAGTCTGTTATGGGAGCCGCGGCGGCCGAACACTGAAATACCCGGTTGGTTGCCGCTAACATCTTCAGAGCCACATAACCACCAAACGCCTGTCAGAAAGTATATGAAACGCACTTAGCATATACACACACTTGGCACAAACACACACTTGGCACAAACACACACTTTGGCACAAACACACACTCAGCATAAGCACACACTGACTACAAACACACACTTATCATAAACACACACTTTTAGCGTGCACATAATGCGTCCCCACATCATGAGGAGCAGTACAACCTTGCCATAGAGGGCCATTCTCCGGTCGTCGATGTAAGGCTGCTGCACCAACCACCTGTAAGAACGTGCCATAAAAATCACTGTTTATGTTGATGGAAAAACACAAGTGACCGTTACTGAGAGACCAACACTCTGTTGTGTAATGTCAAAGCAGCCGGGCCTGGGATACTGACTCCACCACCGCCAGGTAGTCCTTGACCCGGAGCGAGCCCAGCTTGCGGGGGTCCACCGAGCCGGTCCTGTGCCCGCCGGCGGCCCCGCTGCGGCCGTCCGCCCAGGCCAGGGCCACGCCGTGCGCGCTGGACAGCACCTGGGGCCAGTCCAGGGAGAACTCCTCCGTGACCGACTGGCCCCCCGGGACTCCGTCTCTGCACAACCAGAAGAGCAGGTCTGGTCTGATTAGCCCACGGAGGAGCAGACAGGACCAGCAGCATGGAGAGCTAAGCACTGTTATGATGTCTGCAGCACGTACACATGTCTGTATAAGTCCCTGTGTACAATGTATGGCACGGGCATAGTGGAGGGAGTTAATGGATGCTTTATTCAATGTATGTACAGTATATACAGTATACAGTATATATATATAGATAGTTTGAAAAAAAACAACAACAACAAAAAAACACCCATGTATAGATCCAATGTGTGCGTAATATGTGTATATGTGTACTATATGTGTACTGGGTGATTGAATGGATGTCATGTGGTTTATCTGTGAGTATATCTGTATGCCATTGTCATCTATGTGTCTATGTATGTACATGCTGTGAAAATGAATTTCCCGACGGGACAACAAAGACTATGTCTCTCTAGACAGATGCATAGATAAACAGAGATACCTACACTATCTGTATTCACGATATTCTCTGCAGAAAGAATACCTATGATTCTAATCGTGACTCTGCATATGGAGCCTGACGGCTTCAAAGTGATCTTTATGACCCTCGCTGGCGTGCTGCGAGACACGTGACCAGCGGTAAGCTGTAACCGACTCTTACACGATGAGGAGGAGAGGGTGCAGGTTGGCCTCGTAACCCCGCGGGAGGGACAGCTTGAGGTGCAGATCTAAATAAAGACACGAGACAGAGACATGCTGAGTGTCACAGGAATGCACCTCCATACTAGTGTCTTTTAAAATGGACCTAGGACTCTATATGCACGCATATGCAATCCTTACACAGAGAAAGATAGCAAATATTTAAGCTGGTAACCATGGGAGATCGTGCCTGTTCGTCACTGGGGTCACGTTTATGGAATCAGCTCCCAGGAATGATTAGGGCCTCAGACTCACTCTCTGTTTTTAAATCTAATCTTAAAACTCACCTGTTCCTCTCTGCCTTCCCCTAGGGCTCTGGCTCATCTGTGTCCCTAATGCTATTTATTTTATTTTATTTTGTTAGGTTTCATTGTATTATGATTGTTATGATTGATCATGATTATTTTTACCCTTGCTGTAAAGCACCTTGAGATTTCACTGTATTTTTAAGTGTGCTCTCTAAATAAAATTCATTATTATTATTATTATTATTATTATTCTATATATATGTATATGAGGGTTGACTCACAACTCCACAAAACCAAAACAACAACATTATGAAATAAGTAGATATTATTCTTATGATGAAGTGTCTCACCGTGGCTCTCTGTTGACAGCGTTCTGAACAGGCTCTCTGGGAGCTGCTTGTCCCCCAGGGCTTCAGCCAGAGGAGCGTTGTCCTCCAGAACTATGTATCCTGAGAAGGAGTATATTGTACATATTATGATATATATATTATATATAGGATAGACAACGTGTACAGAGTGAGAAGCAGAGACCACATAACAGATGCGTGTGCAGAGTGCAGCAGGCTGGTGTTGAATCCAACAACATCCTGGTAACGCCAGAACAAAAGCAACGCTACAGAGACTGTGACCCTGAGGTCACGACCTCAAGATGACCTTGTGCTCGTCCCAAAAATACACCCTTCATTAAATAAGAGTTTGATATGAGAGGGTGAACAATACAGTCCTCACATCTCCGTATTGAAGTCTCCTTCTTCAGCAGGTCTTAATGTCTGCTTAAATCTCTTCCAGTGTCTTCATGTGGCTTCTGTTGCAGAGCCCAGTGAACGCGGCGGCTATAACACCCAGCGGCCGACAGGGGGCGATGTTTCCCAAGCAAAATATCTCCGGCATTATGATGAATAGAGCGTGCTGTGGGGTCTGGATGCATTGTGTGTGTGTGTGTGTGTGTGTGTGTGTCGTGTGTGTGTGTCGTGTGTGTGTGTGTGTGTGTGTGTGTCTTTATGTACCACAGTGATATATTGCTGTCTCTTTCAACAAATGTACTCTTTCTAAGTGGCTTTGGATAAGAGCGTCTGCCAAATGGCCTAAATGTAAATGTAAATGTAAATGTGATGTGTTCATGTGTGTGTGCATGTGTGCGTGCATGTGTGCATGCGTGTGTGTGCATGTGTGTGTGGATGTGTGTGTGCATGTGTGTGTGCATGTGTGTGTGTGTGCATGTGTGTGTGTGCATGTGTGTGTGTGCATGTGTGTGTGTGCATGTGTGTCTTCCACGTTCCCCCCAGGATTACAGCGCCCCCCCTCCAGGTGTTCTGGTCTGCGGGGACGGGGGGCTGCCAGGGTGGGAGCTCTGGGGGGTGTTGCTGCTGGAGGAGTAGAACTTCATCGTTATGCGAGTCAGGAGGCGGCGGCGGCGGTAGTGGCGGCGGCGGCGGTAGCGGCGGCAGAACTCACTGGAGGGCTCGGCCGTGCTGTGCAGCGTCACTTGAGGGATCCCGGGGCCTGGTGAATTATACAAACTGCATTAAAACTAAATCTGAGACAATTTAAGCAGTAAACAACCTCCACACCCAGCTATAACCATATATTCCGGAAGGGGTTTGTGTGTTGGCTTTGTGCGTGCGTAGGTCTTGCGCCCATTATTGCGCGCGCATAATATGGCTGCTTTGTTTACCGAGGCAATGCAGGAGGAAGTTGGTCTGATTGTAACTGAACTCGGCGCGGAAGAAACTGCATCCGTCGATTAGATCACAGGAGAGACACTGCCGCAGGAACACTCCATTCAGGTCCACGCTGGAGGAAGAGGAGAGAGGAAGAGGAGGAGGAGGAGGAGGAAGGTCGGGGTGTAAACTGTATAGAGGGGCAGTATGGCGTCGAGACACGTTTACACACAGAGGTGTCAGCGTAGGACAAACACTGGTGTCGCTCATCACCCTAATTATGGGTCTGCTACATGAGGCACGGGGGTGGGGGGCCGGGCCGGTAGTAAACTCATCATCACTCACTCGCGCCCTGTTACATAAATAGTAGATGGATTGAACTTTGTTTTACAGTATTGCCTCACATTCACCCGTTCATACACCGACGGCGGTGCCAACCATGCAAGGTAACAACCAACACGTCAGGAGCAGGTAGGGCTAGGTGGTGTCCTGCTCAGGGACACCTCCACACTTAGCTAGGAGGAGCTGGTAGGGTTAGGCGGTGACTTGCTCAGGGACACCTCCACACTTAGCTAGGAGGAGCTGGTAGGGTTAGGCGGTGACTTGCTCAGGGACACCTCCACACTTAGCTAGGAGGAGCTGGTAGGGTTAGGCGGTGTCTTGCTCAGGGACACCTCCACACTTAGCTAGGAGGAGCTGGTAGGGTTAGGTGGTGTCTTGCTCAGGGACACCTCCACACTTAGCTAGGAGGAGCAGGTAGGGTTAGGTGGTGTCTTGCTCAGGGACACCTCCACACTTAGCTAGGAGGAGCAGGTAGGGTTAGGCGGTGTCTTGCTCAGGGACACCTCCACACTTAACTAGGAGGAGCAGGTAGGGTTAGGTGGTGTCTTGCTCAGGGACACCTCCACACTTAGCTAGGAGGGGGAGGAGCCCCGGGGGATGGAACCAGCAACCTTCCTGTTGCCAGACAACCGCTCTTATACCTCCTGAGCTACTGCCCGCCCCTACATAGCAGTAATAGATACACAAGTATTTGTCCCACGATGACGCCTCTGTGAAAACTCTCAATCTTTTGGACACATACTCCAGGACACATCATAACTATCATAACCATCATCATCACCATCAGTGTCTGGAGATATCATCTGGAAATATCCAGATAATGGACTCCTCACACATAAATGGTGTTTCATTCATTATTTTCCAATTTAAACTGATATCCAGATTCCATGGCTCAGGGCTCAGGGCTCAGGGCTCAGTGTCTGTGTGTGTGAATGATGGCGATGCTGAACTCCACACGCCAGCGACAACAACACCGCACACGACCGGGGAAAACGACAAATGATCTGTGGAGGAGAAAATGTATGCAGCGGCTGCGACTGTATACACCGTATGCAGCGGATGAATGATTGAGGTTGAAGTTCATTATTCACACGTAGCTGAGGGCAACGTTTTGTATGAGACGCTGGCTTCCTGTCAGCTGACTTGGCCGCAGCCCATCTAGATGTATTACGCAGGGGCCGGGAGGCATCAGCCGTTGCCCTATGGGGGTCTTTTCTTTGGGGGTCTTTTCACAGCAGCAGCGTTTGCAGGAGCCGGCGTTTGCAGTATCATGCTGTTGTTCTGCTGCATTGTGAGGCTGGGGTGATCATTTTAATAAAGAATGCATCGACTGCATTTCAGATAACAGGGATGAATACATTTAGTACTTCGATGAATTAAACACAATTGTGAATACGAGATCGAGGTCCTTCGCACAAGTAGAAACATATTTGTTCTTCGTGAAACCGATTTGTGTCTCACCTGTAAAGGTGTCGGCTCTGCCTGGATCCCTCTGTGCTCAGGAAGTATCTGTCCGAGACGCAGAGACACAGCCCAGTAGTCAGACAGTTATTAGAATGCACCACAGGAACCCAACGACACCACACTTATACATTCTCTACGGCGCGCAGACCATAGATCAACACAAAACTGTGCTTTCACCTCCGTACATAAAACATAACCAGCTCAAACGCATTTGGTCAGCAGCTCAGAGACGGAGAGAGACTCGAGTCTTTGTGCATCTGAGCACCGACGCCGCAACACACCCTGGGTGGGTTCTGTGGGTTCTGTGGGTTCTCCTCCGTCTCAGAGAGGTTGTGCGCGTTCTCTGTTTTCAATTGCTTGAGGAGAAACGAGGGAGCGTGCGGGTCTGGCATCCATCCACCGCCCAGCCACCCACCGCCCAGCCACCCACCGCCCACCCACCCAAAGACACACAAGATGCTTTGCACTCTAGTCCCCGATGTTTGCTGTAATTGTACTTCAATCAGTCAGAGCAGGGAGGGAGGGAGGGAGGGAGGGAGGGAGGGCCTCTAGCTGACGGAGGGGTGGAGCTAAGCCACAGCGCTGAGGCTCCATCTGACTAATCCAAGGGTGCGTTCCACACCACTTACTCACCATGGGCAACGGCCACATTCAAATGGGTTAAATGCTCCTTTTATCTTCTTTAAACTTTTAATACAAACCACAGCGGGGTTCACTCTACTAAACAAAATGTGGAGAGGTGATGGCTGTTCACACAATCTCTCCTCTCTCTCTCCTCTCTCTCTAGTAGTCTCTCTACTCTCTCTCTGCTCCCTTTCTCCTCTCTCTCTAGTATTCTCTCTCTCCTCTCTCTAGTCTCTCTCCTCTCTCTTCTCTCTCTCCTCTCTCTCTCTCCTCTCTCCCCCTCCTCTCTCTCCTCTCTCTCTAGTCTCTCTCCCCTCTCTCTCCTCTCTCTAGTCTCTCTCCTCTCTCTTCTCTCTCTTTCCTCTCTCTCCTCTCTCCTACCTCTCCTCTCTTCTCATCGCTCTCCTCTCTCTCTCTCTCTCTCTCCCTCTCTCTCCTCTCTCTAGTCTCTCTCCTCTCTCTAGTCTCTCTCCTCTCTCTCTCCTCTCTCTCCTCTCTCTCTCCTCTCTCTAGTCTCTCTCCTCTCTCTCTCCTCTCTCCTCTCTCCTCTCTCCTCTCTCCTCTCTCTCCTCTCATTCCTCTCTCTCCTCTCTCTCTCTCTAGTCTCCTGTCGTCTCCTCCTTCCCTACGACTCCGGGCTGACAAACACAGAAGCACCGCGGCTGCTCCTGCCCTCAGTCTCCCGTTGCCGCGGCGACGCTCACGTACATCCTCCCCGCCTCCTGGTCCAGCGCGCTCAGCGAGGTGACGTCCCAGTTCCCCGACGTCAAGAAGCGGGGGGGCACGGAGGGGATGGCGGGCTGGGGGGCAGAGGAACCAAGACAGAGTCAAGCATTCTGGAAAGTATAAATATTTATCCAGATATATACAAATATATATACTGTATATATGTATTTATACAGAGACAGAGAGAGAACAAGAGAGAGAAAGAGAGAGCGAGAGAGAGAGAGAGAGAGAGAGAGAGAGAGAGAGAGAGAGAGAGAGAGAGAGAGAGAGAGAGAGAGAGAGAGAGAGATAGGCTTATGTCAGATATTTCATTCTGATAAATCAGCCTATTTTCTCTGAGATAAATAACATAATAGAGAAAATGCGATAAATAATGTAGAAAATAAGACTGATACACCAGCAGTACACCAAATCACAGAGACAGCCTCCTTGGATGTTATGTTTTCTGTTTAGCACCAATTACATTGAAAGATGTTTAAGTCATTTTTAAAATGTCTAACAAGCAAAGTGGGAGTGGGATTCATTAGACGTGACGAACCCAGTGTGCTACCAGGCATGTATTAAGATCCGCCTGCTAAAGGGAGCCTGAGTCAGTCGAGGCAGATCAGAAGTGGGGCTGAGTGACAGGTGTCGACTGACCTGGGATGAGACGCTAGCGATGTGGTAGAACTCCCCGCGGGCGCCCTGCTTGGCGGGCAGCACCACGTAGAACACAGAACCGTCCGCCGAGAACAGCGGAATGTCCTGTAGACCAGCGACAGACCGAGAGAGAGAGACAGGTCAGAGTCAACAACAAGGGAGATACGAGCCGGTACCAGGTACCAGGAACCAGGAACCAGGAACTACAGCCGTTCGCCAACCTCTCTTGCATTACTGACCTGCCGTCGGTTCTGCATGAGGTCCACCACCATTTTGTGTTTCTGGGAATTCACAATCACAGAGAGGAAGGTTATTCGTTTGTAGATCAATATTGAGGCAATAAATGAGGCTTTGGTATCGGGTGCCAAACGTCACGTGGGACCACGCAAACACGTGACCCCACGTGACCCCATCATAGGAACCTGATGACTAAATGAATGCCCGACGCCCGCAGTGAAGGAACTATTCCATTTTACGCCCGTGACCTCTGACCTCCGAGCAGGCGCCGGTGGTGGCCTCGCACACGCAGAGCACCGATTGGTTCTGGGAGCGGTTGAGCCATCGGACCGCCAGGCGGGTGCTGCTGATCCAGGTTACCATGGAAACGTAACCGTCTCTGCACAGAGGAAACCGCGGGCAAAACTGTTCAATAAAACAGGAGGGTGAACACAAACACAAGATAGAATGTCTTTCGTTTGAGTTTTTTTTTATTGAGCGTTTTAGCTTTTTACAGTTTTTTAGAAAAGGTTAAACGCCTCGTACGAGGTACAATCGAAGAAGAACAGTTCGGAAACCAGTGGACGGTAAAAAAAGGAAGAAATCAATAATCAATAAAAAATCAATATAATTTCTCAGCATAATTATCAACGGCATGACATGTTCCTGTTCCTCGTAGAGCAGGTTGAACACCTTGATCTGAAGGAATCCGGCGGCATCATCTCCAGGGTGTGAGTCGGACCGTACAGATTCACCACAAACAGACTGACGGACGGGATATTGGAGCCGGCCTGGAGACAACAACAACAACGACAACGACAACAACAATACAAGCCGTCGACAAGACATTCTGGCATCGAAATGCTGCTAAAAACAAATGTACGCCAGTCAGCCGTTTGAGACCTTGGGATAGGGGAAGAGCCGGTTGGAGGGGTAGACGTCTCCCAGGAACAGTGGGATCTCCATCAGCGGCGTGGCGGTGTTGTTGACGGTGAGGTAGGCGAGGCGGGCGCCGTCCACAGACCACCAATGTGCCGCGTAGCTCAGCAGGACCTCCTCTGTGGGGGCAGAACCAGGCGTTAGCGGTAAGCTTCCGACCGTGAACCCTGCTAGCTGCCCGCTGGTGTAGCCGGCGCTGTGGTCTCGGCACCTTCGTAGGTCCAGTCGGAGAGGCCGTTGACCACCTGGCTCTCCTGGCCGGAGGTGGTGAGGCGCAGGGAGGGGCTGGACACGCTGGGCTGGTAGAAGATGTCTCCTCCGTGGACGTAGATCTGAGGTCGCATAGCGGAGATGCGTCAGGACAGACAGACACAGTGTGTGTGTGTGTGTGTGTGTGTGTGTGTGTGTGTGTGTGTGT
>PIJE02000053.1:876836-884336 GCA_002895965.2 Coryphaenoides rupestris
TTCACAGAACTCTTGAGTTGTGTGGTGTTGTGTTGTGTTGTGTTGTCGTGCAGGATGGCGGCGGCGGCGACGGCGGCGGTGACGGGTCTTTAGCCTACTTTTACACGGCAGCGAGGCAGCAGGCAGCAGCAGCGAAGGCAGCAACGCAGCGACAGGGAGGCCATTCAATTCTGCCTGCTGCTGCTCTGCTGCTGTGCTGCTGCGTGGAACAGGGCTGGAGTGCAGAGCAAGGGAAAGAAAGAGAAGTGGTTGGAGAGAGAGAGAGGAGAGGAGATGAGTAGAGAGAGAGAGAGAGAGAGATGAGAGAGAGTGTGGCTGTGTAGTGTGTGTGTGCTGCAAGAGATGTGGTTTCTAATTCCAATGTGGCAGTCAGGTCGAGTATTCACACCCCCCTCCGCCACGACGCACACCACACCACGACACCACACCACACACACAACACACACACACACACACACACACAACCGCACACACACCACCTCGGCCATCAAACCATCCTGTCTATATGCCGTGCGCCCCCTCTCTCTCTCTCTCTCTCTCTCTCTCTCTCTCTCTCTCTCTCTCTCTCTCCCTCTCTCTCTGCACGATGCAGTGTTGCTGCTGTAACAATAGCAGGTTGTGAGGAGGAGGAGGAGGAGGAGGAGGAGGAGGAGGAGGAAGAGGAGGAGGAGGAGGACATATAAAGCGCTGCAGGTTCACCGCCCAGGTCGTCGGAGGGGGTACCAGCGTTCCCCGGTTCCTCTCCCTCCCCATCCCGTTGTTTCCTCAGATCAGCCATCCCCGAACGTGCGGAGCTGAGCATGCGTGTCTCTCCCGGTCGAGGACAACCAAACACGCTTCCTCTTGTACCCAAATGCCACCGAGTTTGATTAAAGTGTCTGGCTTGGCTTTACTTTCTGTCACAAAAGCACACACACACACCACACACACACACACCACACACACACCACACACACACACCACACACACACACACAGACACATACACACACACACACACACACACGCAGACACATACACACACACACACACACACAGCACACACACACACACACACACACACACACACACACACACACACAATACACACACACACAGACACACACACACACACACACACACACACACACACACACACACACACACACACACACACACACACACACACACACACACACACACACACACACACACACACACACACACACACACACAGACACACACACACACACACACACTCAAAATACACCGAGGAGAGGACCAGATCCCTGTGGACTCACAGTTCACCTTCCATGTAGCACCGAGCCCTCAGCCAACCCTGCTCTCCGCGGGGCCCCTGAGAGCCCACACGGTACAACACAGTACAACACAGGGAGGCCGGTGAGGCTCCACTTACCGCTGCTGTGCCGTGAACAGTGAACAGAACACACATTTTGTATGTTTTTTATTTATCTCGTATTTACTTGGCGGTCTGTCTGGGGATGTGTTCTCTGCTCCCAACCCCCCGGCGAGCAACACTCCGTCTCTCACTTCCTGTTCTGCTGCCGCCCTCAGCAGCAGACGGACTCGCTTCCGAATAAAACTGGCGGGAGAGACGACTGTAAACTGCTTCAGTCAGCACAACACTCACCCCTCCTCCTCCTCCTCCTCACCCCTCCTCTTCCTCCTCCTCCTCCTCCTCCTCCCCCCCACAGAGAGACATGGAGGATGTGAATGAGGGAGGCACGTGTGACAGAGGAGGAGATTGGAAAAGGAGTAAAAAAAAGGCAATACACCCGGGAGCTGAGAGCTTGTACGGAGAGACACACACATACACATACAGACACACACACACACGCACACACACACACGGACACACACACGACACACACACGGACACACACGGACACACACACACACACACACACACACACACACACACACACACACACACACACACACATAGTCACACACAATTCATTGCTCCATGATATTGGGAAACAAAGTGAATAGATAAAAATACGATCACTCATCACTCACAAATATATCAGACAGACAGCTAGATGCCTGTATAGATGGATAGATGCATAGGGGGAGAGATAGAGAGATAGATAGATAGATAGATAGACTGACAGATCAATAGACTGATAGATAGACTGATAGATAGATAGACTGATAGATAGATAGACAGACTGATAGATAGATAGATAGATAGACTGATAGATAGACTGATAGATAGATAGATAGATAGATAGATAGACTGATAGACTGATAGATAGACTGATAGATAGATAGATAGATAGATAGATAGATAGATAGATAGATAGATAGATAGACTGATAGATAGATAGATAGACAGACTGATTGATAGATAGACTGATAGATAGATAGACTGATAGATAGACTGATAGATAGATAGATAGACTGATAGATAGACTGATAGATAGACTGATAGATAGATAGATAGACTGATAGATAGACTGATAGATTTATAAAGCCTTTAACTACAGTAACAAAGGGCTTCACAGGTGCTATATTTAGGACCCCCCTCCAGCCCTAGACCCCCAAAGGACAAGAAACAACTTAATTAACGAGGAGGAAACCTTGAGAAGGAAACAAGTGACCCAACAATATGAACATAATGTACTGGGAGATTATAGAATTTGTACTTCTTCTTTTTGTTGTTTCTTTTTTTTTTTTTACTTTATTGTGATTGTTTGTATGTTGTCAAGCAGCCCAGGGACCCATGAGTCAATACACCTGAAACCCAATCTATAAAATAAACATGAATATATTACAAAGTAAAAAAACAAAAGAAGCAATTTTGTGCTCAAACTAAGAATGCCAATTGTTCAGCCGTGTGTTCGCTTTTTTTGTTTGTTTGTTTTTTCAAATCTTCATCCGCACATAAAAGCTTCCACCAACCCACCAACACACCTGCGCCCCGACACACCGCTACGCTAGGCTGCTCATTAGCATTCCCACGCTACACCAGCGCAGCCTTTTCATTACCGCAGCCACATCAGACCTGATCACCACCGCCCCCCCCGCCCCCCCGTCTCCCCCGCCTCCCCCGCCTTCTGCCATCACCCGCTTTAAATATTCAATGCCCCGTATGTTTCATCACCAGCCCTTTGGTTATCGCCGCTACTGAGCCACAGAGTGCTGCAGTAGCAGAATCACACAATCACACTCCCTCCCTCCCGCCGTCCCTCCCTTCTTCCCTCCCTACCTCCCTCTCTCCCTCCCTCTCTCCTTCCCTCTCTCTCTCTCCCTTCCTCTCTCTCTCTCTCCCTCCTTCCCTCCCTCCCTCCCTCTCTCTCTTCCTCCCTCCCTCCCTCCCTTATCCTTGTCCCTTATCCTTGTCCCTTATCCCTTGCATCTTTAACGGATGATGTAATTACAACGCGATGCTGTTGTCTCAAAGCCACCGGAGGACTGGCGACCAGGCAGGGAACAGATTGTTTTAGACATGGAGGGTGGAGGAGGAATCGTGGAGGAGGAACGCTGCCGGTCTCCTCCTCTGAAAGCAGCGTGGCTCATTTGGACGGCTTAATGTCCGGGAATATGCGCGGCACGTACCTGGCGGATGTCGTACGCCAAGAGGACAAAAGCCTTGTCAGCAGACACGTAGAATTTGGTCGTGGTGAGGTCCTGGCGGCGGGGAGAGGGAAGAGGCGGACAAAAACATCAGATTAGCAAACAGCCTCGCATGAAATATTGAATTGACGGAATGGGGTGGATTGGCTGGAGTCGTAGATCTATCGACCCACAAAAAGGCTTCCACGCTGGTATTTGCTGAAGCGTCAGCAGCAGCAGCAGCAGCAGCAGCAGAGACATCTTTCGTGAGAATCAACTGAGGGGCCGTGAGAGACGAGAGGCTCTTCCCATCCTGACAGCCACACCGCGAGGCTGCACGCCGGTGACCCACATAAGTCCGTCACCATCAGCTCAAACCCGAGGCTTTCAAAATGTTGCGCCCTGCTTGGGAAATGGACTCGGAAATTGACGTGTAAAAGCTGCTCGCGAGGCCGGAGGAGAGATAAAGAACATTTATACCGTCACTTGTGAGGCGCTCATCACAATGCGGGTACAGAGAGAGAGACGAGGCCTTGTTACCTCTCTCGCCCATTTCCCGTTTACTCACCCATATGCCGGCAGTGAATGCCGAGCGGTACAAAAATCAGAGTCTGTTTATGAGTTATATTACATTTGTATTTAATGTCATCTTTTTATGTGTCTGACGTCAACTTGTCTGCGCTGGCAGGCAAATACCCAGACCACCTCGCGGCCATAACAACCAGAACATGTTTTACACGACCTCGTATAAAAACCCCGGCTGGCTCACGTCGTTCATCACCGCTGCCCGAGCCAATCAAATCCTTAACGATCAGGATCGGTTTTCTACATCTTAGGTGTCGTCTAATCTTAATTATTAAGCGTGGCTCGGCCATTTCACGCTTATCTGGTGTGAACGTGTGTGTTGTTCATTGTAGTTTTCTCAAAAAGCAGCTTTCTATGTCCTCTCTCGTGGTTTATTGACCCGTTGGTTCAGCTGTTGGTGTGTCGGAGTGGATCAATACCGTGGGACCCCCCCCGCCGTGCATCTCATCTCACCAGGGAGCTGTTGTCCACCAGGGCGGACGTCAGGTTGCTCTGCAGGTTGTAGGACAGGACGTGTCCCTCGCGGCTCCGCAGGGCCACCTCGTGTTCTGCCGGCAGAGACATTAACAACCCCGTCGGCTGAGTTATGACATCATCGTCATCGTCATCGTCGACGGGCCACGGCGGCCGGTCGATGGAACCGCCGCCGTGGCCGCGTCGACGGATTGACGGCGCGACGGCGAGGAGGACGGCGCTTACCGCTGAGCCACGCCACGCAGGGGTCGTGAACTTTGAACCCGTCCTTCTCCAGGTCTTCCATGGAGAGACGCGAGCGCAGCAGCAGGCGGGACTCGTCTGCCGGTGAAGGAGCCGGAGGTTAGCTTCTCCACACTTTGATGAAATAACCACGGACGCTCTGCTCTCCCTCGTTTTAGCTCGCAGGTATTTATCTATTATTCAGCCTCGGTAATATTCAGGAATGGAATCACACTCCCCCTGCGTTCCTGTCCAGTAATATCCTGCTCCACTTGGAAATGTTCCCAATTACGGCGGTGAGGTTTGCTCTGAAGGCCGTTTAACTCTCACTTAGCGTTCATTAAGCACCCTGCTGCTCACAACGAGGAGCCGGTCACCTCGAGACCGCGCTGGAAGAGCCTGAATGTCATTCTGCCTGCTTATGAAATATATCTTATGCAGTACACCTTATAAAGAAGAAGAATGTTGTACGTCCACATCTTGGTCAGGGATGTGGACAGGAGAGGCGATCTTCACATGTTTTTATTTGGGGTTCTTTTACTCCGTAAGGAGACCCCGCGGAGCACGGGGAGAACATGCAAACTCCACACAGAAAGGCCGGGAGATGACCCACCTGGGAGATCACCCACCTGGGAGATCACCCACCTGGGAGATGACCCACCTGGGGACCCCACAGTTAATAGCGCCCCAGGCGGGAATCGATAGTGTACATCTTAGACAATATACACCACCTAACCCTACCTGCTCCTCCTAGCTAAGTGTGGAGGTGTCCCTGAGCAAGACACCACCTAACCCTACCTGCTCCTCTTAGTAAAATAGAAGAATTAAGAGAAATGTAAATGGATTGCATTTATATCGCGCTTTTATCCAAAGCGCTTCACAGTATTGCCTCACATTCATTTACCTCACAGGTGGTGTCTTGCTCAGGGACACCTCCACACTTAACTAGGAGGAGCAGGTAGGGTTAGGTGGTGTCTTGCTCAGGGACACCTCCACACTTAGCTAGGAGGAGCAGGTAGGGTTAGGTGGTGTCTTGCTCAGGGACACCTCCACACTTAACTAGGAGGAGCAGGTAGGGTTAGGTGGTGTCTTGCTCAGGGACACCTCCACACTTAGCTAGGAGGAGCAGGTAGGGTTAGGTGGTGTCTTGCTCAGGGACACCTCCACACTTAGCTAGGAGGAGCAGGTAGGGTTAGGTGGTGTCTTGCTCAGGGACACCTCCACACTTAGCTACGCTATGTACCTCTGTATTGGGAAATGAGTGCATACAAACTAATTAATTTATAATTAATTGTTAATTAATAATCAATAATTGTTGTATATTTATTGCAATAATAGTATGGTTGTCAAAAATCCCACAGCTCACCACGGCTAGGGAACCACTTGTGTAGATTATATCCTGTATATTTTCTAAGATGTACACTATCGATTCCCGCCTGGGGCGCTATTAACTGTGGGGTGCCCAGGTGGGTGATCTCCCAGGTGGGTGATCTCCGTTCTCGTGACATGTTTGGTTTTACTAGGAGACCCCGCGGAGCACGGGGAGAACATGCAAACTCCACACAGAAAGGCCGGGAGATCACCCACCTGGGCACCCCACAGTTAATAGCGCCCCAGGCGGGAATCGATAGTGTACATCTTAGAAAATATACAGGATATAATCTACACAAGTGGTTCCCTAGCCGTGGTGAGCTGTGGGATTTTTGACAACCATACTATTATTGCAATAAATATACAACAATTATTGATTATTAATTAACAATTAATTATAAATTAATTAGTTTGTATGCACTCATTTCCCAATACAGAGGTACATAGCGTAGCTAAGTGTGGAGGTGTCCCTGAGCAAGACACCACCTAACCCTACCTGCTCCTCCTAGCTAAGTGTGGAGGTGTCCCTGAGCAAGACACCACCTAACCCTACCTGCTCCTCCTAGCTAAGTGTGGAGGTGTCCCTGAGCAAGACACCACCTAACCCTACCTGCTCCTCCTAGTTAAGTGTGGAGGTGTCCCTGAGCAAGACACCACCTAACCCTACCTGCTCCTCCTAGCTAAGTGTGGAGGTGTCCCTGAGCAAGACACCACCTAACCCTACCTGCTCCTCCTCCTAGCTAAGTGTGGAGGTGTCCCTGAGCAAGACACCACCTAACCCTACCTTCCATGGTTGGCACCGCCGTCGGTGTATGAATGGGTGAATGTGAGGCAATACTGTGAAGCGCTTTGGATAAAAGCGCGATATAAATGCAATCCATTTACATTTCTCTTAATTCTTCTATTTTACTAATTAATTATTTCATTATTTTGTCAATACATATTATTTTGTCAATATATATTCCATGAGTAATAAAGGCCAAGTTGTTTTGCCAACGTTTATGGAGTGATAAGAAAGATAAGACGTGTTATAGAGATGATTTCTCAGGGATATGAATCCCGGTGCGTCTTGAGGTGTTCGTTGGGCAGAGGAACCCGCGGTCTACACCAGACCTTCTGCTGGTGTCGTTCTGGTGGCTTAGCTTACCGGGCGACAGGAGGATCACAGACATGATGACCATGGACATGACCCCCACGATCACCACCAGGGCGATGCAGATGCCCTTCCAGTTACGAGGAGGACCCCCGGAGCTGCCCAGGTCCTGTTGAGACACACACACGCACACACACA